>JBBPBX010008207.1:42391-56799 GCA_038048925.1 Garcialebias charrua | reverse complement strand
TATATATATATATATATATATATACATACACATTGATGATGATGGTGGAGTACACTACTCTGTTCAAAACTGAAAGTTGGCATGTGCCCTAAAAAATCTGCACCACTCCATTGTCCCAGTTGATCAACAAGTGTGTTCCAAACTCTGAAACTTTTGTAATATAAACTTAACAATATGTAATCAATCAATTCCAATCAAAATATCAAAGCAACTTTATTTGAATAAATGTTACATGTCAATAAAATTGTAACAGTTAAAAAAATGAAAGACATGTTATTTCTAGAAACAGAAAAACATATTACTAAATCTGCAGTTATGTATGAAATACAATCTTCAAATATCATCACTGGAATCTTAACCATGTGTTTAATCCTGTGTTAGTTTGACTGCTCCAAACCATGTATCAATAATTGAAAGTAAATTTGTCCAATAGCTCAGGTAAAGAATCTGACCTGTAGAACATTTCTACATTTTTCATTGTTTCTGTAAAAAACTTACCATCAGAAATCCTCTGAATAAAGTAATCTGACCCAGAACACACCATGAAGTCACAGTACTCCTGCTCCATCACAAACGACTGAGCTTGTACCCAGTGGCGGCTGGTCATTTTATTTTAGGGGGGGGGGGGTGTGTAGAAGTATGCATAATTATGTTTGTAGTAAAGTAAAGTAAAAGTTTGATCATGTTTTTATTTGTATATATCAGGTGTATCCATTTGTATAAAACTATCATTAATAAAACATGGTTCATCTTCACCTTGTTTGAGGCATCAGTGTGAAAAGAGAATGGGAGTGTTCTGCTTCCACTTTTCAATTTTTGAACAACTTCTATCATATTCTGTTATTAGAACTGGAACCAGAAACTGTGAACTCTTCTATTAGAACTGGAACCAGAAAAGTTCGAACCTTGCTCCAATGCTGCGGGCCTTGCTGCCCTTCCACTTGGTCTCTTGGACACATAAAACATCTACCTTCCTTCTTTGCATCATATCAGCCAGCTCTCTACCTTTGCCTGTCATTGTCCCCACATTTAGAGTTGCTACCCTCAGTCCTACATTCTTCACTTTCCTCTTCTCCTCTGTCTCCTGACACGTTTCCCTCCTCGTGGTCTTCTACTAACAGTAGCACAATTTCTGCCTACACTGTTTGTCAACAGCACCGGTGGCAGTAGTTGGAGGTTGTGCAGGTGGTAAGAGGAGAGACAGGTGAGGAGGAGGAGTCTGTCTCTCCTTACCTGTCTGTCTCTCCTCTTACCACCTACACAACCCTGAGAAATCTAAAGAACTTCAAAAGTTCTAAGACCAGAAACCATAGAGGAGAAACCAAAAAATCCAGAACCAGCTGGTCCACAACTTCTATAGATGCTGATCCACAGCATCCAGATCCAGCTGGTCCATAGCATCCAGAACCAGCTGGTCCACAGCATCCAGAACCAGCTGGTCCACAACATCTAAAACCAGCTGGTCCACAACATCTAAAGCCAGCTGGTCCACAACTTCCAGAACCAGCTGGTCCACAACATCTAAAACCAGCTGGTCCACAACATCTAAAACCAGCTGGTCCACAACATCTATAAGAGTTACTTGCAAGGGGCTTTGTTTTCATTCTCCAGATCAATACAGTGTTAAGCGTATAACACTACCAGTGACATTTATTTAGTATATAAAATTATTAATATTTGATAATTTTTTTATAAGCAAATTTAAATAAATGTAGCCATCAGAGTCCATACTGTACAATAATAACCTACACTGGCAACCTAACTCCACAAACAAACAAAGAACAAAACAAACTCACTCACCAGTTGCCACTTTTAGAAACAGTCAGCTGAAGGCTTTTATCACAAACAGACTCAGAGCCACCTAAAAGTGGAGAGGATATCAGTCAGGAAAGGTACTATAATATCAGCATTACATAAAGGCTAGCATTAGCATGTTAGCTAACAAACTAACCAGTTGCCACGTTTAGATTAAAAGTCTGTGAGGATGGCACCGTATGGTACCATCTAGTGGGCCACTAGACATCTGTTGGTCCTGTCTGTTCCCCTTGTAATTTATTAGTTTCCCTCCTGATGGAACCATGGCACCATCTAGTGGGCATCTGTTGGTCTTGTCTGTTCCCCTTGTGATTTATTAGTTTCCCTCCTGATTGTATTACTCTTAGTTGTAACCTTCAGTTTCTGTCATCCTAGTGTACTTTATGTTTCAGGTAGTTTCCCAGTTTTTGCTTTTAGTTAAACCTCTAGTTTTAGCCTCTAGTTTTAGTCTCTGTTCTGTGTTTAGGTTAACCTCCAGTTCTGTCTATTTAGTCTCTGTGTTTATTTACTATTAGTTTAACCGTTCTGTCTCTTAGTTGTAAACCTCCAGTTTAGTCTCTGTTTATTTTCTATTAGCTTAACCTCCAGTCTTCCTAGTTTACTTCATGTTTCAGGTTTAGTCTTCCCAGTCCTGCTCTGTGTGTCTAGTTAATTGTCTCTAGTTAATTGTCCCCAGGTGTTTGTGATTTTGTCTTGTCTTGTCTGTGAGTGTATATAAGCCCTGTTCTATGTCTCAGTGAGTGCAGCCGCATCGTTTGGTATTCCCTTGTGTTCCCAGCTCATGTAAGTTTTTTTGCTACACAGACTGCTTTATGATTTTTGTTGTCATTAAATACTCCTTCTTTGAAACTCCTGGCTCCCTGTGAGAGTTCTTGTCTGCAATTGGGTTCTGTCATGCCTACAAAACCTGACAGTATGCGACTGCCAAGTTTGAACCCAGCAGACGAGTGGTTCCTCTCCGGCTGTCTGAGGAGGAGTTTCAGCAGCTCTGTGAACCGGTCCGGTAGTTTTTGGACTCAAGCTCCTACACCCTGTGGGAGAGGTGGGTTGTCACGAACAGACTGTTTAATGTATTTATCAGTCTACCTGAACTGTGTGGTACACCTGGTATGGGGGAGATCCTGGACGCGGTGCTGGAAGTAATGGAGTGGTTGAGGCCGCTCGTCCAATCTGGTGCTGTCGGTCCTCCTACACCAACCCGCTATGACCCCTTAGAACATCTCACCCCCTTAGACCATCTCAACCAGTCAGACACTGTGGACTCGGTTTCAGCATGTTTATCTTCACCTGCCTGTTCTGCTTCACCCTCACCGTCTGGTCCTGGACCGCGCCGCCGTCGACGACAGAGAGGTCCTGCTGACCCAGCCTCGTTCCACGTGGCTGAGTCGTCCGCAGCCGGTGTTGAACCTGCGGCTCCAGTATCTACAGAGGGTGTAGTTTCCACAGTTCCCCCAGTGTCTCCAGTTTCCACAGAGGGCATCGTTTCCCCAGCTTCCACAGATGGTGCTGTACCTCCAGGACCGGCTCCCACGCCGGCACCCAGACTGGCGCCTGACTCCGTGCCACCGATTGACGACGCCTCGCCTACAGAGTCGACGTGGTCTCCTCGCCTGCAGAGTCGACGGTGGTCTCCTCGCCTGCAGACTCTACGGTGGTCTCCTCGCCTGCAGACTCGACGGTGGTCTCCTCGCCTGCAGACTCGACGGTGGTCTCCTCGCCTGCAGACTCGACTGTGGTCTCCTCGCCTGCAGACTCGACTGTGGTCTCCTCGCCTGCAGACTCGATGGTGGACTCCTCGCCTGCAGACTCGACGGTGGACTTCTCGCTCGCAGTCTGTCTCCTGGTCCTGGCTCAGCTCCAGAACCACCGGCTCCAGAGGGCGCTGTCGTCCTACCTACGTCTTCGGAGGGTCCCGATACCTCTACGTCTTCGGAGGGTCCCGACGCCTCTACGTCTTCGGAGGGTCCCGACACCTCTGCGTCTTCGGAGGGTCCCAAGGGGTCCCAGGAGGGACCCCCTCCAGTTTCCTGTGCCGAGAGGTCCCAGGAGGGATCCCCTCCAGTTTCCTGTGCCGAGGGATCCCAGGAGAGATCCCCTCCAGTTTCTTGTGCCGAGGGGTCCCAGGAGGGACCCCCTCCAGTTTCCTGTGCCGAGGGGTCCCAGGAGAGACCCCCTCCAGTTTCCTGTGCCGAGGGGTCCCAGGAGGGACCCCCTCCAGTTTCCTGTGCCGAGGGGTCCCAGGAGGACCCCCTCCAGTTTCCTGTGCCGAGGGGTCCCAGGAGGGACCCCCTCCAGTTTCCTGTGCCGAGGGGTCCCAGGAGGGACCCCCTCCAGTTTCCTGTGCCGAGAGGTCCCAGGTGGGACCCCCTCCAGTTTCCTGTGCCGAGGGGTCCCAGGAGGGACCCCCCTCCAGTTTCCTGTGCCGAGAGGGTCCTGGTGGACACCTCCCAAGAGGTCTCTCGCCTCCAGAGGGTCTCTCGCCTCCAGAGGGTCTCTCGACGTCTCAGACGCCTCGTTGCTCGACGACGTCGGGGATGTCGTAACGCTCGACGACGTCGGATGCCAACGCTCGACGACGTCGGATGTCGCAACGCTCGACGACGTCGGATGTCGCAACGCTTGACGATGTCGTCTTGCCACCGCCGGTGACCATCTCGCGACCTCCCGGTCGACCGCCCGACCGGCTCCTGCCTGATGGGCGACCTCCCGGTCGACCGCCCGACCGGCTCCTGCCTGATGGCCGGTCTGCCGTCTGCCCTATCGTTTTTTTTTTGTTTTGTTTCCCCCTTGTCCTTGTGTGTCCTTGTGTCCCTTGTCTTCCTCGTGCCCTCCTTCCTTGCTGTTTCCTCCCTCCGTCCGCCCTGGTTTTTGGGAGTGTTTTTTCTTGGACACCTGGGGATGTCCTTGAGGGGGGTACTGTGAGGATGGCACCGTATGGCACCATCTAGTGGAGCTGTCTGTTCCCCTTGTAATCTATTAGTTTCCCTCCTGATGGAACCATGGCACTATCTAGTGGGCATCTGTTGGTCTTGTCTGTTCCCCTTGTGATTTATTAGTTTCCCTCCTGATTTTATTACTCTTAGTTGTAACCTCCAGTTTCTGTCATCCTAGTGTACTTCATGTTTCAGGTAGTTTCCCAGTTTTTGCTTTTAGTTAAACCTCTAGTTTTAGTCTCTGTTCTGTGTTTAGGTTAACCTCCAGTTCTCTCCAGTTCTGTCTATTTAGTCTCTGTGTTTATTTACTATTAGTTTAACAGTTCTGTCTCTTAGTTAAACTTCCAGTTTAGTCTCTGTTTATTTTCTATTAGCTTAACCTCCAGTCTTCCTAGTTTACTTCATGTTTCAGATTTAGTCTTCCCAGTCCTGCTCTGTGTGTCTAGTTAATTGTCCCCAGGTGTTTGTGATCTTGTCTTGTCTGTGAGTGTATAGAAGCCCTGTTCTGTGTCTCAGTGAGTGCAGCCGCATCGTTTGGTATTCCCCTGTGTTCCCAGCTCATGTAAGTGTTTTTGCTACACAGACTGCTTTATGATTTTTGTTGTCATTAAATACTCCTTCTTTGAAACTCCTGGCTCCCTGTGAGAGTTCTTGTCTGCAATTGGGTTCTGTCATGCCTACAAAACCTGACAAAGTCAACTGGAGGCTTTTTACACAAACAGCCATAAGTTGAGAGGCATATCAGCCAGAAATTCAAATAGACATTAGATAAAGGGTTTTAAAACTTACCTGAGCATGCCTGCTTGAGTCACTGACACACGGCAAATTTTCCAGAAAAAAAAAAGTAAATAAATAAATACCGGAATCACGTGATCGGTAGGCAGAGCTCACATTAGACTGTCCAGGGCGGTCAAAACTGTGCCCAGCGTTATCCCATTGTGTTGTAACGTGGGGGCATCAGTACGCATGCGCCAGTTATAATTTGAGTCAATGGATAAGCTCAGAGCGCCCCAAACAAAACAGGAAGTACGTCACAAATCAGAAAACGTTTTTTGAAACAAACAACTCATCGTTACTCATAAAATATTTATCCTACACAACTAAACATAGTTTTCGAAATATTTTTATTTTATTCATTTTTATAAATAAAAAATAATTAAATCTTCAAATGGTGAAGAGCTACAGAGGTTCTAGGTGGGCGGCGCCCTAGCGCCCTCTAGTGGCGGCCGCCCCTGCTTGTACAGTACCTGTGTGATATCTGCTGAGTTCATAGGACCTGTTTGTGTTAATGCAGGACTGTTTTTTTTTTTAACTGCGGCACCAAGGACTCCAGCATCTTTAGCACAATGTGGGCATTTTATTTTCAAAACACCATTGTCACAGCAAGTGCAGGTGAGCAGAGCATCCGGAGAAGCTCTGAGGTCCGGCTGGCTGCAGTTGATGTAGTCTGGAGTCCCCAAAACTATCAGATCCCGATTTTGCAGTTCAACGATGGCTTCATATGTCTGGATGGCTGTTTTCACATCCCCATCTGACATACAACAAAAAATTGTTATAATTTCCTCTAAACATTATCATTTGCTTTTATCTGTAATTTTCAAGTTTTGAGTGTTTGTGTGATGACATACTTGCTTTACAGTGCAGTAACCACACATTACTTGTCCCATCCTTCTCCAAGGACACCTACGGCTTAAGAGGATCTTTATACGGGAACTGACTGATTTAACCTGAAATGATACACATTACACGTTAATACAGGCCTATTTATTTAGTGTTGACGATCATATGTTTCACTATTGTGGACATCTGCTGGTGTTTACTGACTGTGAGGACAGTCAGATGTTAGATACAGAGTCAGGATGTGCAATATGGCATAACATTCAAAATTTTGGTAGTAAATGTAGTTTTATAACAATTACTGGATACATCAAAACTGTAAACTTGAAAATATAACAGTTTAGTTAAAATAATTCAACATTGAAATCATGCTCAATTCAAAAAGAGGTAGAAAAATAATTACTGTCTTTTTTTAGCCTGTAAGTCACTGTGTTTTGCTAAATTTACATGCCTTGGGAATTATAGGCCAAAGTGACATATTTTTAGATTTTTTCACATATTTATAAACCATTTTTGGACATACAGTATATATTTCCATTCATTCTGACTGAACCAAAAACAACTGCACCACCTCGTCGAATTCGACTATTAAAGCATATTTATTAAGCAAATGATAGACTCAGACATACCTCTGCTATAATTTTGAGCTAACAAATAACTGTTTAGGTGCTTTTTATTGTTAAATTTCAGATAAACGAGCGCGTGCCTTCTTCCTGGTTCTCGTCCATCTGCGCGCGCGTGCACGAGTGCAAAACTAGTTTTAAATAAAGCAGATTTGACCATTGAAGTGCATTTATTAAGAAATCGTTAGACTGAGACACACCTCTGCTATAATTTTGAGCTAACAAATAAATGTTTAGGTGATTTTCTTGTTAAAAATGTAGGAGAAAAGAGCGTGTGCCTGCTTCCTGGTTCTCATCCTCTGCATGCGCGCGTGCGTGCACGAGCACCCGCGCGAAACTATTTTTAAATAAAGCAGATAAGACAGATAAAGTACATTTATTAACAAAACGTTAGACTGAGACACACCTCTGCTATAATTTCAAGCTAACAAATAATTGTTTAGGTAGCCTGGCTACTTTTCTTCAGAGAAACGAGCCGCTCCGCCATGTTTTTTTTTCTTCTTTTTTCTAAAAGCCTCTGGCTGTTGCTGAAGCCAGTCAGTCTCTGAAACGGTCGTTTTGCAGTTCAAAAATGCTAAGAAACAGTTGCATGACTCACTGGTAATATGCTTAAAGTTAGAAAACACTCACCATTTACTATATATTCCAGAAGAGCTGTGTCTGTGTAAAGGCCACTCTCCCTCCCAATGTGGCTGGAGGTCTGTCAGCAAATACTGAAATGCCTGAGCTTCCGCGTTTGACCACGGTTGTGACATATTACTTTGTAAATACTCAAAAATATGCTCCTCTGACTTCTAGTTGTCTATTTGTCTCTCAGACAGAGGCTGGTCCACCCTAAGGACAAAACCCCCACACACAAACAGAGTTGTGTGGTGTAGGTAGTCTAGTGCAGCGAGGACTGCCCAGACCGATACATTTGGAGAAACTAAGCAGCCCATCCACAAAAGAATGTCCCAACACAGGAGAGCAACCTCCTCTGGACAAAACTCAGCTGTTCACCTCCACCTCATGGACAAGGGTCACTCTTTTGATGACCAGAATGTGCAAATTCTGGACCGAGAGCACAGATGGTTTGAGAGGGGTGTGAAGGAAGCTGTTTATGTTAAGAGAGAAAAACCTTCTCTTAACAGAGGAGGAGGTCTGAGATTTCAACTTTCCAAGACTTATAACTCAGTTTTGGGGTTGATTCCGAAACGTTTTACACCGGATGGGAGCAGAGGTGTCTTTTCTGTGAATTAGACTAACAAAGTTTTTTTTAGAAACCTCTGTTGTTGGTTTGTGAGGTGTTTTTGTCAATCTACATACATTTTGTGTGTCTTCTGTCAGAGACTTCAAGGGAACCCCCTACTGTTAAGGTGTGATCTGTCAATTTACATGTATGTGTTACCTCAGCTTGCAATTTACATATGATGGAGCGTGATTCTTAAGACTGTTATAACTCCACACGCTCACAGTTTGTTTCAGTCATGGTCCCAGACAGTGGCGCAAATGGGCGCTATGCTGTGGATGCGCCGCATGGGGGCGCTGTACTTAAGGGGCGTCTCTAGAAAAAAAAAACGTTTTTCTAGCAGGCATTTTCTTTAACTGCATGAAATGACAATACTGTAACAGGTCAACAGCACTGATTAGGCGCCCCCCTGCTCCCTCACCTCCCTCCTCCTCCTGTCCTGTCTCTCTGCTCTCCCTTCACACACAGGTGCTGCCGCGAACACGCGCGTTATTTATTTATTTATTTTTTTCACTCGTGCACTGGAGCGGCAGAAAAAAAAACTATAGAGGGCGCAAAACAGAAAAAGGGAGAAGAAAGTTGAAAAAAAGCCTTTCAATGTGGTTAAAAGAGAGTAGGTAAGTACAGTCAGTGTATTAGCAGGACAGGAGGCTTGTAAAGTATTCAGGTTAGCTAAAGCTAGCCTAATAGGAATTGTCCCATATTTGGCTGTTAAATAAATGTTGCCTCCCCTATAGACATGATTTGTTTAATATTTTTATCTGATACATGTCACACACACACATCCACACACAATGTGTAAGAATTATCTAAATAAAACAGGAAATATTAACACAGGAAAGCTAAACTGTTGTGGTGGCAGTTCCCAGCTATGCTCCAATGCAGTGCTGCAATTTATTCACTCATATGTACATTTATTATTATTGATTCTTTAATTAAAGATGAGTTGTACAAGTTTATGTGTGTATCAGACAAATTAGTCCTCAGTGTCACTATAGCCCTGAGACTCAAAAAGGTTGGCAGAGGGACACTTGAGTTTAAATGTCTTATTTAATATCACTACAGTGGTGTGTGTTGTGATGTATCTGGTAAGTCAGATCAGATGAAATGTCCAGTCAGTAACTGTTATCCAACAAGGAGATCATTTAAATTAAAGTTTCATTTCTATTGTGGTTTGACTGCTGTATTTTTAAACCTACTTAACACAAAATTAATGTCATTCAGCTGTGAGGATGGAGAGAAGGAAGAGAAGATGACAGAGGAATCAGGACAGACTGGGGAAGGCAACAGGTTGGTCTAATGCAGGTGGAAGTGAGGGAACAGCTACTTAATCCCAAGCAATAACATGTAAACATTATTTTTAAAAACTGTATTAAGATCTGTAATTTTTACAACTAATATATAATGCTTTTTTGACCATATGACAGTGCAGAATGCCACAGACAAAGGGTGAAGGAGACAGACACGAGGTCAGTGATAGAGGAGACAAGTGATGACATCAGGTAGGAATAATTACATTAGGGAGGCAACAAAAACCTATACTGTATACCATGATGGTTTGAATTTCTGATGACCATCTTTCATTGTCTTCTTTCACAGAAAGTAACAGTTTAAATGTCATAAATGTTAAAACACTGACATGGACTCCAGGATGTTAAGATTTCATATTTTTGCTACATAAAATATTGAGCACTGATTACCACTATTGTTATATATTTTTACTTTATTAAACTTCTTATTTGTTTATGATTGGAATGATCACCTGATATAATATGTAACATAAAAAAATCTGTAATATTGCTACTGTATTTTCTAAGTGCATGACTAAGGGAGGAAAGCTGTATGAGGCGGCAGGTAAAAAAAAAAGGGGTGGGGGGGGGCGCCGTTGATGTTTTTGCATCCACCTCAAAAATATGTAGTTGCGCCCCTGGTCCCAGGTCTGAGATTTCAACTTTCCAAGAATTATAACTCAGTTTTGGGGCGGGTTCCCAGACGTTTTACACCGGATGGGAGTAGAGGTGTCTCGTTTGTGAATTAGACTAACAAAGTTCCTTGAGAAGCCTCTGTTGTTGGATGTGAGGTGTTTTTAGTCAATCTACATACAGTGGTGTGTCTTCTGTCAGAAACCTCAAGGGAACCCCCTACAGTTAAGGTGTGATCTGTCAATTTACATGTACATGTATGTGTTACCTCAGCTTGCAATTTACATATGATGGTGTGTGATTCTTAAGACTGTTATAACTCCACACACTCACAGTTTGTTCCAGTGAATTGAAAAAGCCCTCTAGATAGAGGTCGAAATGTCTTCTGCAACAAATAAAGTCAAGTTGATCTTGTATTGAACGCCTTTTTGATTTTATCATGTCCTAGACGACTGAGAATCTTCACTAGCATATTGCTTTTCATTTTGGGAAGGATACCCTAAGAGTTGTGCGGGAGTTTGAGAAGATGTCAAGGAAGTTGGCAGACTACAGGAACCATCTCCGTTTCAGTCTGAGATGCAGACAGGAAAAACTCATCCCCAGCAGTTTAAAACTCAACTCGACAATCAAAGGACAAAGAGCTGAAGGAATCCTCATTAAAGCTCAAAACAAGCTGCTTAATGAGAGAATAATACAGATAAATTTCACTATTGAAGCTCTCTCACTCGAAATGGATCAGAGCCTCCAAAAGCTCTCTACTCTTCTACCACCACCTCTGTTGGAAGAAGTGTCTTGCTTTGTTGAAAAAGCTCAGCTATCACAGTACCACAAAAGTAAGAAACGTCAAAAAAGTAAGTTTCTAAAATTACAACAGAGAGCGGTTTTCTCATCACAAATCATCAGTCAAGATAAGGAATTTTGCGCCAACACAAATACTCAGGAACAGTGGGTTAGAAATTTGTCTAACAGGACCTTGACACAACCTGAGAAAAATGTGCTAGCAAAAGGACTAAAATTTGCCACCTCCCCACAAGAAATACCTGTTGTGGAACTAATCACAGCCACAGTATCTGCGATTAGGAACAAACACTTGACAGAAACAGAGGCTGAACAACTTCGGATGAAAATATCCGCTACCCTCTCCAGTGCCAAACTGCCTTCCTCAAATCTTACATCGCAGGAAAGGAAAGCTATAACATCACTCAGCCAAGACCAAAACATCACAATTTTACCAGCGGACAAAGGAAGATGCACAGTAATACTCAACACATCTGATTACCAGGAGAAAATAACAGCACTACTGAGTGACAGGAACACCTATGAGCACCTGAAGAGGGACCCAACTAACACTTTTAAAAAGAAAGTCACTGATTATCTGCAAAAACTCGAAAAGGAGAAAACAATCAATCAATCATTGTATTATAGATTGTACCCGGGGGAAGGCAACTCCCTGTCTGTACGGACTTCCAAAAATACACAAAGAAGATACACCTCTCATACCCATTGTGAGCAGCATGAACTCAGTGACATACAATGTTACTAAACATCTGGCTGGTATTTTAGCTCCTTTGGTTGGAAACACACCTGCTCATATAAAAAACTCCATTGATTTCACCAACAAAGTTCAACATTTGAAGCTGACCCCGGGAGAAACTCTTGTATCATGATGTGACTTCTCTGTTCACATGCATACCCATTTCTGAAGCAGTAGAAACCATCAAAAAACGACTTCTACAGGACAAGGATTTGGACAAAAGGACCAACTTCACCCCAGACCACATCCGCACCTTGCTGGATCTCTGCCTCTCCACCACTTACTTCAAGTTCAATGACAGATTTTACAGACAGAAGCACGGTTGTGCCATGGGATCTCCAGTGTCACCCATTGTTGCTAACCTTTACATGGAGGAAGTGGAACAGAGAGCCCTAAACTCATATGAGGGGACAACTCCAAGCCATTGGTTCCGATATGTGGATGATACCTGGGTCAAAATCCAAGCCAATAGGTGGAAGCGTTCACCAGACACATTAACTCGGTTGATAACAACATCAAGTTTACCAGAGAGGATGCTAACGACAATAAGCTGCCTTTTTTGGACTGTTTGGTGCATATGGAGGGAGACGACAGTCTCAACATTGAAGTTTACAGAAAACCAACCCACACAGACCAGTATCTCCTGTTTGACTCTCACTATCCACTGGAGCATAAACTTTCTGTCATCAGAACCTTACAGCATTGGTCAGAACACATCCCCACAAGGACAGAAGGGAAGGAAAAGGAACATAAACACATCAACAAATCTCTGCAAACATGTGAATATACCAACTGGGCTTTTGACAAGTCAGCAAGGAAATCTACTAAACACAATAATGAACAGAAGAAAGGCTAACAGACGAAAAAACATTGTCATTCCTTATGTTGCTAGAGTCTCAGAGAATTTCAGAAGGATTTTCAACAAACACAACATCCCAGTACATTTCAAACCCAACAGGACTCTCAGACAGAGGCTGGTCAACCCTAAGGACAGAACCCCAACACACAAACAGAGTGGTGTGGTGTACGTAGTCCAGTGTAGCGAGGACTGCCCAGACCGATACATTGGAGAAACTAAGCAGCCCATCCACAAAAGAATGTCCCAACACAGGAGAGCAACCTCCTCTGGACAAAACTCAGCTGTTCACCTCCACCTCACGGACAATGGTAACTCTTTTGATGACCAGAATGTGCAAATTTTGGACCGAGAGCACAGATGTTTGAGAGGGGTGTGAAGGAAGCTGTTTATGTTGAGAGAAAAACCTTCTCTTAACAGAGGAGGAGGTCTGAGATTTCAACTTTCCAAGACTTATAACTCAGTTTTGGGGTTGATTCCCAGACATTTTACACCGGATGGGAGCAGAGGTGTATTGTCTGTGAATTAGACTAACAAAGTTTTTTTGAGAAACCTCTGTTGTTGGTTTGTGAGGTGTTTTTGTCAGTCTACATACATTTTGTGTGTCTTCTGTCAGAGACTTCAAGGGAACCCCCTACTGTTAAGGTGTGATCTGTCAATTTACATGTATGTGTTACCTCAGCTTGCAATTTACATATGATGGTGCATGATTCTTAAGACTGTTATAACTCCACACGCTCACAGTTTGTTTCAGTCATGGTCCCAGGTCTGAGATTTCAACTTTCCAAGACTTATAACTCAGTTTTGGGACGGATTCCCTGACGTTTTACACCGGATGGGAGCAGAGGTGTCTTGTCTGTGAATTAGACTAACAAAGTTCCTTGAGAAGCCTCTGTTGTTGGATGTGAGGTGTTTTTTGTCAATCTACATACAGTGGTGTGTCTTCTGTCAGAGACCTCAAAGGAACCCCCTACAGTTAAGGTGTGATCTGTCAATTTACATGTATGTGTTACCTCAGCTTTCAATTTACATATGATGGTGTGTGATTCTTAAGACTGTTATAACTCCATACACTCACAGTTTGTTCCAATGAATTGAAAAAGCCCTCTGGATAGAGGTTGAAACATCTTCTGCAACAAATAAAGTCCAGTTGATAATAATAATAATAATTGTCTATTCCTGTCATCTGCGTATGTTTCCCATACACAGACGAAATTCGTCTCTGCATTTAACCCAACCACCTACCAGGTGGTGCAGTGAGCAGCCATAGAAAGCGCTCGGGGAGCTGGAGAATTAGGTGTGCACTCATAGACACCCCAAGGTGTGTAGTGGCCGGGACGCCTTTTTGATGTTGTCTATTTTGGTGGGTGAAAAAGAAAATGGGGGATTGGATTTCGGTGGAAGACTGAATCTCTGCCCTCCCACCTAGGAATACGCCCCCTGACCAACCAGTGACCAACACTGCGCTGATGTCATAACTGGACCCTAGAAGAACAAGACCTAGTACCTCAGTCAAGAAGGTCCCAAAAATAGGGCGGGTTCCTCCTCTACAGGCCCTGTGGATACACTCCACAACTAGTTATTAACTAGGTATGAAGGAGCCCGAACGAGCGCGAACAGGTCCTGTGGATAAGGGACATTAGAGTACTATTCGGCTGTATTTATTTGGTTTAAACATGCATGAAAATATTTATTTCAGGAGTTTTAGTTTCAGCTGAATATCCTGATGAATGTATCACCTCTGTCTACTTTTTCAGAGATGAAATTATATCTATAATTATCTCATAAGTGCAGAAAATATAACGATTAACGTTCCAGTCAAATTTAGTCACATTTAGATGGACAGAAAAACATTTAGATGGACAGAAAAACTGATTCGG
>JBBPBX010008207.1:20657-41609 GCA_038048925.1 Garcialebias charrua | reverse complement strand
GTAAAACTTCAACAGTTTCGTTTGACAAAATAATACATTTGATGGATGATTATACTGCTTTCTTGTAATAAGTCTTAACAACTCTTTTCTGTAAAATAAAAATAGGCATTGTAATTGATTTACACGCTTTTCCTCAAAAGCTAACACAATAAATTAAATGTGGAACAATGAATGTGTTAAACAAAAATAATGCCTTATTATACAAAAGATCTCTGACTCTGTAAAATATAGCAATAGACTTGGATATTTTCGCTTTAACAAAACTGTTTCCAAGACAATTTATATCAATGATGACACCCAAGAACCTCACCTCATGAACTATGAATCACAGTCTTCAATTAGAAATGGAACATCAATTGACTTGTTTTTGTTACTAAATATCATGTAACTAGTTTTATCCAGATTTAACGTCAATTTATTAATTTTAAACCAATTATTAATTTTAACAAGTTCAGTCATCATTAATTTCAAATTCTGTTCAATATCATTACCAACACCAAAAAATGTAGTGTCGTCAGCAAAAAGAAACCTTTACCAAATTATTTATACAGTATACAACAGAAATAATTTGTATTGTATTGTATTGTATAATTTTTATTTATTATTATTTTATTACATTTTGTACACTATCATTATGAGATTGTCTTGTATTGTTTCTTTTGTAAAAAAAATGAACAAATTTAATAAACATAAACATAAACATAATTTTTATTCATTTCATATTAAAAACAATGACAATTTTTTAAAAAGAAAAATTAAAAACATAAAATGAATTTAGGTCCCAATATCGATCCTTGAGGAACTCCAGTTTTCTGTTGTTGCTGCAACTTTTGGTGTCAATACAACAAAACGCGGTTCTTTTAAAAACCAACAAAAAGAAACTGATTTTTATATTAATTGAAATTTAAATAGAACCTGAAAGCTCCGGCTCTGAGGAACATTTGGTTCAACAAACCAGTTAAAGCTAAAGGTCCCGCCTGCTGGGCCCAAGAAGAACTCAGAAGTCAAACGAAACTGCGCTGAGAATCGACCGCAGCTCGTCGTGAGTCCGACGCAACAACGAGCTGAGATCAGGACGTTTTACGAGCGGGTCAGAAAGACCAGAACTTCCTGGTGAGTAACAGGAGAGCGTCTGAAACACGAAGGTTAATGAGTAAACCTTGAGCAGGAAAACTCCTAATGAGTTAAATTCCACGGCAGCTAAACACCGAGCGCGTGTGAAGGTCCAACAAGCAGCCGAAGCAGCCGAAGCAGCTGCAGCTGGGCAGTAAACGTGACTTCAGGGTGCAAAGTGTGCCCAAAAGGCGCTTGTTTTTTAGTTCTGCCGCCTGACCCGGATAAATGAGTGATAGACGGGAAAGAAGCAGGAAACAGAGGGTTCAGCCCGAGCCGAAGAGCCGAGGAGCGAACCGAGCAGTACCACAGGGTGAGGGGCCCAGAAGAACCGCTACTGAACCCAAACTCAGGACTGACGGCTCCACGTTCCCTTCAGGACCGGATGTTTCACCTAAAACACAAACTCTGGACTTTTTGTGATTTCATTTCTCAAAAGTCTCTCAGAAACCAACAACTTAAAATGTATTTAAACATAATTTTATGTTTATTGGACAGTTTTTATTGGGTTAACTGGACATCAGCGCACTTTGAACCATTTTTCATCTTTCGCACGTCATTAAAGCTGCAGTATGTAACATTTTTTATAAACATATTTCTTCACTCTGTCACTATCTCCTGACAGACTGATGTTAGCCAGGTAATCTCTGAAAAAAAAAATATAAATATATATTGTCCCCTTGCTTCTCCAGGTGGTAAATAAGCATTTCTAAAAAGAAAAAGTGACCCGCCGTTTTCCAGCCAGTAAAAACAGAGTTTGTAACCAGCCAATAAAAACAGAGCTTGAATTTGAATCAGCCAATAAAAACAGAGCTTGAATTTGAATTTGAACAGACCACAAGGGGGCAGAGCCATATATGGCTCTGAGGGGGAGGGATCAGAATGCTTTGCCTGTTGAAATTTTTTCTAAGTGCTGATGTTCTACAGAAACTGCAGACTGAACCTTTAAAGGCCTAGCACTGCATGAAGGAATGCACGTCGCCCGTCTCGTTTCACGCCAGTTTAGATCGTCTTAACGAGAAGAACGGACATTTTGGTCACATCTGATTAGATCTTGACTGTCAGATCTTTGGAGATGAGTTAACACTCAAAGTATGGATTGAAGATGACCCTCAGCTACTACCACACCAGACTTTAGCTCAATATCTGTGAAACTGACCGAGTTAAAGCCGTTTTGTGTGGCCTGAGATTGACTAGCGGTGGTGGCCATCTTAAATCTGGACGACGCTGTGAGTTAATGAGTCACAAACAAACGGAAGTTAATAAAAATGTGATGATGTGCAGCTGGATGTGATGGTTACAGTGAATATTAAACTTAAAAAATATGTTCAGTTTTAATTAAGATCTACAAGAACTCATATGTGGGAACAATAAAATAAAAAATATTCATTTATTTCCCTCAACTTTGGTAATGTATAACAATAAAAATACATAACTGATTATATTCATCTAAAATAATTTTTTATTCAAATAACCTGCAGAGTGAGTAAGACAAAATTACTGATTCTTTAGTCACATTTACCGGTAGCTGATTAATAACTTCAGTTGTATTTGAGCTTTTTGCATTTTGTCTGAGTTTCCTTAGACTCGGATCAAGAAAACCCACTTCAGGATTGTTTCTTTGGCTGTGAAAGGGAACATCAGATGAAAGCAAACTTTTACTTTTACACCCAACAGTCATTGTTCAGCAGAATCAGAATCACTGCGAGTTGTAAAATCAACACCAACGGTTAGGAAGTTTCAAACTGCACACAGAAGGATTCCTGAAGCCTCTATGAGCCTCTGCTTTCTTCTTCCTGAAATAGAACGTACTGAATTCATCTGAAATATGACAGAAAATAGTTCCTTTTCATAGTCTTTTCAAGTCTGGAGCGACACAACCAGTGCATCAATACATTCAAAATATTGTCTGAAATTGTTACTTTTTCACGATTTATTATTAAGGTTTAGAAGGTTTTGAAATTGAGAATTTTTTTTTTTTTGCAGAGACGGCCACCTTAAAAAATATTCAGCTTTTTCGTATTTATTTTTATTCATAAACTATTTATTTATAAACTAAAAGCTGCATAGTTTAATTTTTCAGGTTAGAATGCTTTCTTATAGCTTATCTTAAAGACTACACGTTCTTCTGAGGGTTGATCAATATCTGTACAGTATTTATAACAAGAATCACATAATTTAATGTCATGTTAGATGAAAATTACAAATCGACTAAAAGTAAAAGTCTATGATTCTTAGAAAAGCACCATCGTCATCAAAGTTGCTTCTAGTTGCACATTCACATCCTAGAATTACTTCATGACATATTTTGCTAACAGACTGTTAATTTATTAATGTTAATGCTTAAGTTTAAAACAAATATCTTGGTCAGTGTGTAACACTTGGAGGATGTCTTGTGGGCAAGTCTCAGCAACTACCACCCCTAATTAAAGCTCAGCGTCTGCAAATTGGGCTGAGTTACAGCAAATTTAGTGTTTTACTCAAATGTGTGGTTCATTAGAATCCGTCCAGTGGTTCGTGGGATATTTTGCTAACAGACAGGCAGGGTTTATGATGATGATGCTTAACTACAACCAACAACTTTC
Organism: Garcialebias charrua; assembly: GCA_038048925.1. Taxonomy (NCBI): domain Eukaryota; kingdom Metazoa; phylum Chordata; class Actinopteri; order Cyprinodontiformes; family Rivulidae; genus Garcialebias; species Garcialebias charrua. The sequence goes on along the minus strand of JBBPBX010008207.1, from coordinate 37,911 downwards.
AACTCGTAAAATGATTTTATCAAATATCCAAACGTTTTTTGTAAAAAGACAGAGTACGGTACTTACAATCTTAAGGGTACAGATATTTTTGTTATGCCAAAACATAGAACTAGTTTAAAGAGTAGGTCTACTATAATTTATGGAATAAGTCTATGGAATGGTTTAGAAAACGATATCAAAGTTGCAAAAACAATGACTTTGTTTAAAAAAAATGAATAAAATTAGGTTTCTGGAAAAAAATATATACTGTAAATTGGTTTGTTTCAAAATTTATGAATGGTAAAGTATGAGTTATTTATTGTGTAATTTTTTGTGGATTATTGTTGTTTGAATTGATTGTTTGAATTAATTTAGTTAAAAATGGGCAGACATAATAAGATTGTATCTTCTGCTTCCTTTCATTTCATGTAATGTTTGATTTATTTACGTGGAATTGTTTTTTGTGTTATTTTAAATTTGAAATGAATAAAGAATTTAAATAAATAAATAAAAATTAATCCGTCGGGTTTGTATAAAAGCAGTGGCAGCATCGTGTCACTCGACAGATGAAGAATTAATTTAATAAAAACAGAGAAGTCCATCACGAGCTCCTGCGTGACTTCACTTACAACAGGCGTCGGGGTGGCCGCGAAGCGCCTGAACAAAAAGAAGCTCAGATCCGCTGGGAAACAGCTGGATCTTCAATATGCGGCACTGACTGAGTGACAGGCGGTCTGGGGTTACACTGTCACCCGCTGCTCACCATGGAGCCCAAGCTGCGCTGCAGATCCGCTTCATAAAACATAATTTCATCTGATATGGCTGCTAGCCTCGGCGGCTGTCGACGAGCCAGGACACAATGAATGGCTCCAGCTTTTAGCCAGGATGTATGTAATCACGGTGCAAACAAAGAACACACACACTGACCGAGCCCCCCGCCCTCACACACTCTGGGTTTAATCCCGTAGCTGCACACACACACACATACACACACCGAGTGGGCAGAAGAGCCGCCGGAGCTAACGAATTGTCCTCTGCCGGTGTCTGACTTCACGTAACCAAGGTAACCGCTACGGTTCAGATTGAGAACTTTACACACAGCCCTTTCTAGGAAAACCCCTTAAACACCAGAATATCTCAAAACAGTTGATCTGGAACCGGATTAAAAGGTTTAAAATCCCACCCGCGGCCCGCTAGTTGATACAAAACGCCTCCACTCACCGCTTGCTTTACCAGTTCACGAAGGGGCGGGACTTCCTGTATTGCTGGGTTGCAATCACGTGACCCGGAAGTGGCGCGAAATTCAGATGCGGGGCAGGAAGTGATTTTCCCCAGTTCAAAACACAGCAGAATGGATTACAGCAAGTATGCCAAAGCCCTAAATAAACTGGCGAGGACGAGTTTTGGGTTAACCATTTAGGATCAAAAGAAGCTTTAAATGGTTGTCGACTTGTTTCTGCCCGGGTGAGTAGTGAGATGTATTATTTATTTAGTAATTAGCCTATGCTAACTACGCTATCGCTAATGCTAACAACAAGTTTAGTTAGCCCCCTGTTATTTCTATGTGCGTGGATCTACTTAAAAATAATATATTTAGCTTCTGTAAAGCCAAATTCGTGCTGGAGTTGTATGTGTTAACGTTGAGTCATATGCATTTCTACACTGTAGGTCAGAGATCTACAGTAACTCCATTAAAAAGGTAAGTTAATGTACTGAAAATATTATGATTTTTTTTGTTTTGATAATACAGTATCATCAAGGTGATCGTATCTTCTTTGTAACTTCAGATACTAGCTGGTTAAACTCAAGGTGGCCATACATGGGAGCCTCACCAGATGGAGTCGTTTCATGTGACTGTCATGGAGCCAGGGTGTGTGAAATCAAGGTAAAATTTATTTCTCAAAAGGTTTGGACTACTGCACTGCAGACTTAGCTTTTTTAGATTTTTCTACCTGGATTATTGAGCATGCATTAGGGTACTGCACTGCAGACTTTGCGCACCTCACAGTATGAATGTTACAACTATAATTTTTTACTCAAATCTTTGTTGTTTGCATATTTCACAGCATGTAGCCGTAGTTTTGGGGATGGTCTTGCAGTTTGTGGGATGTTGCCTTGTTTCCAGTTAAAAAATGTGTGACCTTTCCATCACCTTTTAAAACTTAGTCCAGATTAATACATTCTTACCTGTGGAACACACCTGGTTGACAGAGACATAAATATAGTCTCATTTTCTAACATTGGTGTTGGATAGTGAAATGAGTGAAACACAATCTTTAAAAAAGTATCATATTGAAATGTTTTGGAGACTACCGTATTTATTTTTTATGTCTAAGTTTCATTGTCTTGTCCTTCAGTGCCCACAGAGCAAACAGCATGAAGTCGGTCTGAGGATGTGTGCTGGACAGCCTGGTTTTTGTCTCGTCGTCTCGTCAAGGTTGGAGATTCTGTACAACTGGATAGGAACCATCCTTATTACCATCAGCTCCAGGATCAGATTCACATTGTGGATGTACAATATTGTGATTTTGTAGTATGGAGTGAAAATGATATTTATGTGGAAAGAATTCTGCCAGATGACCAGCTGTGGGAAACAGCAGTTCCCAAAATTCAGCACTATTTTACACATTGCATCCTACCTGAAATCCTGGGACAGAAATCCACACGTGACTAACCAATCTAAGAATCAAGAATGTTATTTGGAGTAGTTGATGAAAGGAGTTTGAAAAGTTTATACAAATTTAAACAGTTGCTCTTTTTTTCCCCAAAAACATTTGTCACTACCATAACATGTTTCAGCTACACCTGTAGCAAGCACTCTGCAGAAGGGTCATGTGATGTTGTTACATGTCATGACAGCTGTTTTTTATTTACAATAATCTTATTTACAATAATCTTAATTGAAAAGTTAAGTATGTTAAATCAAATGATATATTTAAATCAATATGAGATTAGCTTGTGAATTTCAAAGGTGTTCTAATATGTTAAATAACAGCACATACAAATGTCATATGTCACAAATGTTGCAAAATGAGTCTACTTCAGAAAAATGTTTTTATTTCAATAGCAAAACTCATGTCATTTTAACTGACCAATATTCACAAAGATTGGTTATGGAGTTCATTGAATAAATTAAAAATATTCAACCTTATTGGGTAAATTTTTTTTTTGTCTTCATGAACAATTAACATGTACAAATATGGTCTGTAACAGTATTAGTGATTTAATTTACTTTTGATTTACTTTAAATGATAAATACATGTATAATCATTTAAACTTAAAATATTTATATAAATATAGTTGATTGAATTACTTGTCGCTCAGGCCACTCTATTAAGAATTGTAATCTTTCATGGAGAACATGAATCGTTCTAAAACAAATTCGAGACACAGTGGCTTTTGACACATTAAATCTATAGGCAAGGTCTTGAAGCTGCAGATTTAATCTGAGATGCATAAGTATCATAATAAATTGCTCAAATTTGGAGAGTGCTGACAGTGATGACATGCTGATGTATAAGGTTCACAGAGCTGAAAAATTTGCATCAAAACTAAAAAGTTGGGCAGTCCCGTATAAAACTTTGTTTTATCGTTGTTCTGGAAGGTTTCAGGAGTAAATTTAGTCACTGAGACTTTTTCCTTAAGGTCGCAGATCTCAGTTGTGTAGCCTTTCACTGCATCCTCCAGCTTTGTGAGGTCAACCATGCTTAGATCCGTCTGGCATTCTGCATCTGCAAATATTTAATTATTAAAAATTACGTTCAGAAATTCTATAAATAAATAAATAGTATTTTTATTTATTATTATTTTACCTTTGAATCGTTCGTTTTCAGGGGCTGGTAAGCTTTCTTCACAGAGCTCATCTTCCAGACTGTTGGCCTCCTCAGTGCAGAGAAGCTTCCAGGCCTTAGCTCTTTCCCTGCGCCGGAGGGATGCTTCTGTTTGTGGCCACTCGTTACTTCTTTGGTACCCCAGGTTAACAGTGGGGGCCCAGTCTTGGGAATGTACATCACCTGCTGCACTCGGACAACCTAAATATAAGACACCACTTTAAAGTAAAACACGTAAATGCCTTTCCTAGCACTAAGCTAACCGCTAACAACATTAGCATTCTAATCGGATTTTTTCTGGGAACAACCAAGTGTTGAACCACTACACAAGCTAGGGCATAACATATCTTACCTGTCTTTCTAGTTACTGTCCAATAAAATATCTGAAAATATGATTTAAACGATACGACCCTTACCTGTAACAAAGTGGTCGCTGCAGACTCTCGTCAGTTTCTGCACCTCCTGTTTTTAGCCGTAGGTTGTAATCCACGTTTGTCGTCTTTTTTCTGTAAGTTTTTTTAAATTAATCCCCTTGTAGCATACTACTTTCGGAACACGAAAATAACTTTTATCTATCTCTCGATTAGAGCGGTTGCAACAACCGTAAACGGCACAGAATTTAGGCATGTTGATGCTGAATCAGCAACTGCTGCATAGTTTTGTTTTTGTCTTCCTATTCATTCAACCATTATTTAGTCCAAGTATATTTAGTCAGGTTAATCTCATTGAGCCTCGAGGACTCATTTACAAGAGAGACCTGTCTACAAACTAACGAATGATGACAACAACAGTAGAATTTCCTTAAACAATCAACAATAGACAAACCTGAGTTTTTCTTCTTTTTTTTTACAAATTAAAACAAAGATATCAAAGTAGCAAAACAGACAGAATATAAAGTAGATGTAGAAAATCAAAAACAGGAACATGCCTGCATTGGTTTTTGCCAGGATTCCAACAGATTCATAAAACCATTGAACCTATGCTGTTAGTAACCTTTTGCTGCTTTAGGTATTTTGAGTTTTGACGATTATAGCAAGATTTTCTACATTTACCTATTAGCTAAATCCTTTTAAAGTCACAATAAATGTGATGTTTCTGCATTTTGTCAATCTCGGGTTTATGTCAAGAGAAAAAAATGGTGTGGGCAGCCCTTTCCTCTCCTTTCGTTTAAATTTTAAATCACAAAGCAGTACGGACTTACTCACAGGTATTGATTAACCCTTTGGAAATAAATCATCCAGCTGAGGTCACGTACAGCTTTACAAAAGTCAACAGAAGTTTTAATATTTAGCTTTTATTCTCTGAAGCGTGTGACAAAAAAAGGCATCAAAAATTGCTCAAATTTTCAGTTTTGGTAAACATCAAATTAAATTAATGTGTTCAGATTAATAATGCTCTGCAGCAAATATACACTTTGGGTGTTGCCATGGCAACCTGGATTTTCCTCATAAAATAAAATAAGACACTGCTTCATTAGCCTCTCAGCAATCAAGTGTTTTTATTTAAAAGCATCAAACATCTTCCGTGCATCAAACCTTTCATGATTTTACTGTTAAACCACATCAAGTGTTGCCATGGAAACAGAGTGTACGCGCAAACAACTGAAGCTCGCCGGTCTTCAAGAGTCGAGAACTCTCCCTCAGTTTGAGCTGGACTCGGCTGCCTGAACACAGCACCGGACTCATCGTTCCGACAGCCAGCGAACGCCTCTGAAACCTCCTCCTCCTCCTCCTGCAGCTCCTCCTCCTCCTGCAGCTCCTCCTCCTCCTGCAGCTCCTCCTCCTCCTGCAGCTCCTCCTTCTCCTCTCAGGAAATGAAGTTGGTTTTGGGGACGATGTTGTCGACTTTGTGGTCTGCAGGGTTTGCCGTCGCCTCGTAGTTACAGATGGTCACTTCATGTCTGTGAGCCTAAAAAAAAATGGAACAGTTCGATATTTGGTTTGTTAAAACTAAAACTCACTGAGCAGGAAGGAGAATCTACATTTATACATTGCTTTCTTTAAAATGTCAACCAAACTAAAAACACCTAACACAGTCAATCAGAGTGTCTTGTGGTTCAAACCGACCTGAAAGTATTCTCCTCTGAGACCGATGTAGTACACCCGGGTGTTCTCTGCTCCGAAGTTCTTCGAGATGTGGATGGAGAGGTGATGAACGTTGGAGAAGCGAGCGATCCTGCACAGAAACACGGAGGAACTCTTCAAATTAACATAAAACAACAGCAGCACCTCCTGTGTGAAAATGTTGGAGAACTCCTAAATTTATCAAAATCCACAAATCAAAAAAATAACTTTAAAGTTCAGCTCAGTAAGAAACACAAACGATTGTTTATATAAAAGAACAAGGAAGAGACTTTTGTTAACAATTCCTGAGCTTAAAGTTGTAAATCAAACTGAAAGCTCTTCATAAAATAGAGAAATGAGAGAAAACAGTAAGAAAAGGGTTTTGTGAGCTCCTGTTCACAGTTAAACAGCAGAAAACACATTTAGAGCTCACACTCCCCACAGTGATTTGTTTGAACCTCAGCCTGATTGAACGACGACGATCCGTCCAACCAGATAACGGACAGTTCGGTATCAGAGTCTGAAAAATCCACTTGAACGTCGCAGAATCAGAGGAAAGTAACGGAACTCCTCAAACTTTATGAGGGATTAAAAAGTATTGTATAGTATAATTTTATTCATTTCATATTAAAACAATGACAGTTTAAAAAAATTAAACAAAAAACATAAAATGAAAGGAAGCAGAAGAAGAAAACATTTTTTATCATATCTGCTCCTTATCAATCAATCAATTCAAACTATCAATTCAAACATTAATACAGTATACGTATTTGTAATACAAAAGTATACAGTCTCATCGGAAATATACAATCACATTAAAATACCTATTGTAATTTGTTAAATTAGAATCAACTTAAATGTAACTCTTCAACAGAATAGTTTTAATCATTCTTAAATATTAGTATGGACTTCACATTTTTTACATTGTCCTCTAGTCCATTCCAAAGATCAATTACTCTTATTGTAGTAGACCTACCCTTTAAACTGGTTCTAAACTTAGGTTTAACAAACATTTCTGTTCCCTTTAAATTATAGCAACTAATCCTTTTCACAAAATAGGTTTGAATGTTAGATGGTAGTGAGGAAGTATGAGCCTTATACATAAGTAAAAGAATATTATAATCAACAAAGTCATAAAACTTAAGTGATTTCAATTGACAAAATAGAGTATCAGAAGGATGATGATAAGATTTCCTCATTATAATTCTTACAGCTCTTTTTTGCAAAATAAAAATAGGCTTAGTTGTTGTTCTACATGCTGTACTCCAAACATTTACACACTAAATTAAATGTGGAACTATAATTGTGTTATTAAGCAAGTGTAAAGCATTATTATTTAACAAATCCCTTACTCCATACAATACTGCAATTGATTTAGATATTTTAGTTTTAACAACAGATATATGCTGTTTCCATGATAATCTGTCATCAATAATTACACCCAGAAACTTAACCTCATTCACTCTACATATATTAATAATACCATCAATTTCAAAAGAAAAATCCAAAGTTTTTTAACTAAATATCATAAAATTGGTTTTATCAATATTCAATGATAACTTGTTTCGTTTAAACCAATTTTGTATTTTTTCGAACTCATTCTTTATCACTACAAACATCCTTTCCAAGTCTTCACCCAAACAAAAAACCGTTAAGTTTCTAAACTATAAAGAAGGCTGACAGAAGAAGAGCCCACATCACTGGTCTGTAGCAGAGCTGGAAGAAGATCCTTCTGCTCTGACTGGACAGTTTGAGTCGTCATCATCCAAACTGGTTAAAGTTCATTTTGAAACTTAACACACTGGACCTCGCAGCTCGTTCCAGCCTGGAACCAGAGGTGAGAACGTTCTGAACAGAGCCTGCGATGCAGAGACCAGCGGAACCAAACGAGGGTCCTGAGAGGAACCAAGCGGTCCAGAAGGATCTTCAGCCTGCAGACCCACAAGTCTGTGTGTGTGTGGACCACTTTATGGATCAGATCTGATTCAGGCAGACACAAAGAAGCGGTGGAGTTTAATCTTGTAAAACAGGTTTATTTGAAGGTGGTGGTGTTTGTTACGGTGGAAATCTGAGCTCGCACTCTCCACCAGGACTGACGGGGTCAAAACAAACAAACAAAAACAAGTCTGCGATGGTGTTTACATTGTGCGTACGTTCTGCAGAAACTGGATCTGGAGTTTCTAACAACGAGAAAGAGGGAAGATCTCTAACGCAAAAACCTAATCTGTGACCTTTAACCTCTGCCTGTGTGTTGTTGTTTGTTTGTTTGTTCTTGTGTCATTGTTTTTTGTTGTTGTCAATTGTTGTTGTGTTGTTTGTTATTGTCGTTTGTTCTCATGTTGTTGTTTGTTCTTGTGTTGTTGTCGTTTGTTCTTGTGTTGTTGTTTGTTGTTGTTGTTGTTTGTTGTCGTGTTGTTCTTGTGTTGTTGTTTGTTGTTGTCATTTGTTCTTGTGTTGTTGTCGTTTGTTTTCGTGTCGTTTGTTCTTGTGTCGTTGTTTGTTGTTGTTGTTGCATGTTCTCGTGTTGTTAGTTCTCGTGTAGTTTGTTTCTTATTGTTTTGTTTATTGTGTGTTGTTGTTGTTGTTTGTTTGTGTGTTGCTGTTTGTTCTTGTGGTGTTCTTGTTTGTTGTTCTTGTGGTGTTCTTGTGGTGTTCTTCTGGTGTTCTTCTGGTGTTCTTGTGGTGTTCTTGTGGTGTTGTTGTTTGTTCTTGTGGTGTTGTTGTTTGTTCTTGTGGTGTTGTTGTTTGTTCTTGTGGTGTTGTTGTTTGTTCTTGTGGTGTTGTTGTTTGTTCTTGTGGTGTTGTTGTTTGTTCTTGTGGTGTTGTTGTTTGTTCTTGTGGTGTTGTTGTTTGTTCTTGTGGTGTTGTTGTTTGTTCTTGTGGTGTTGTTGTTTGTTCTTGTGGTGTTGTTGTTTGTTCTTGTGGTGTTGTTGTTTGTTCTTGTGGTGTTGTTGTTTGTTCTTGTGGTGTTGTTGTTTGTTCTTGTGGTGTTGTTGTTTGTTCTTGTGGTGTTGTTGTTTGTTCTTGTGGTGTTGTTGTTTGTTCTTGTGGTGTTGTTGTTTGTTCTTGTGGTGTTGTTGTTTGTTCTGTGGTGTTGTTGTTTGTTCTTGTGGTGTTGTTGTTTGTTCTTGTGGTGTTGTTGTTTGTTCTTGTGGTGTTGTTGTTTGTTCTTGTGGTGTTGTTGTTTGTTCTTGTGGTGTTGTTGTTTGTTCTTGTGGTGTTGTTGTTTGTTCTTGTGGTGTTGTTGTTTGTTCTTGTGGTGTTGTTGTTTGTTCTTGTGGTGTTGTTGTTTGTTCTTGTGGTGTTGTTGTTTGTTCTTGTGGTGTTGTTGTTTGTTCTTGTGGTGGTGTTGTTTGTTCTTGTGGTGGTGTTGTTTGTTCTTGTGGTGTTGTTGTTTGTTCTTGTGGTGTTGTTGTTTGTTCTTGTGGTGTTGTTGTTTGTTCTTGTGGTGTTGTTGTTTGTTCTTGTGGTGTTGTTGTTTGTTCTTGTGGTGTTGTTGTTTGTTCTTGTGGTGTTGTTGTTTGTTCTTGTGGTGTTGTTGTTTGTTCTTGTGGTGTTGTTGTTTGTTCTTGTGGTGTTGTTGTTTGTTCTTGTGGTGTTGTTGTTTGTTCTTGTGGTGTTGTTGTTTGTTCTTGTGGTGTTGTTGTTTGTTCTTGTGGTGTTGTTGTTTGTTCTTGTGGTGTTGTTGTTTGTTCTTGTGGTGTTGTTGTTTGTTCTTGTGGTGTTGTTGTTTGTTCTTGTGGTGTTGTTGTTTGTTCTTGTGGTGTTGTTGTTTGTTCTTGTGGTGTTGTTGTTTGTTCTTGTGGTGTTGTTGTTTGTTCTTGTGGTGTTGTTGTTTGTTCTTGTGGTGTTGTTGTTTGTTCTTGTGGTGTTGTTGTTTGTTCTTGTGGTGTTGTTGTTTGTTCTTGTGGTGTTGTTGTTTGTTCTTGTGGTGTTGTTGTTTGTTCTTGTGGTGTTGTTGTTTGTTCTTGTGGTGTTGTTGTTTGTTCTTGTGGTGTTGTTGTTTGTTCTTGTGGTGTTGTTGTTTGTTCTTGTGGTGTTGTTGTTTGTTCTTGTGGTGTTGTTGTTTGTTCTTGTGGTGTTGTTGTTTGTTCATGTGGTGTTGTTGTTTGTTCTTGTGGTGTTGTTGTTTGTTCTTGTGGTGGTGTTGTTTGTTCTTGTGGTGGTGTTGTTTGTTCTTGTGGTGGTGTTGTTTGTTCTTGTGGTGGTGTTGTTTGTTCTTGTGGTGTTGTTGTTGTTTGTTCTTGTGTGTTTGTTTTAGTGTTGTGTGTTCTTGTGTTATTTGTTGATGTCAATTGTTCTTGTGTTGTTTGTTATTGTCGTTTGTTCTCATGTTGTTGTTTGTTCTTGTGTAGTTGTTTGTTGTTGTTGTTTGGGTTCTTGTGGTGGTGTTGTTTGTTCTTGTGGTGGTGTTGCTTGTGTTCTTGTGGTGTTGCTTGTGTTCTTGTGGTGTTGCTTGTGTTCTTGTGGTGTTGCTTGTGTTCTTGTGGTGTTGTTGTTTGTCCTTGTGGTGTTGTTGTTTGTTCTTGTGGTGGTGTTGTTGTTTGTTCTTGTGGTGGTGTTGTTTGTTCTTGTGGTGTTGTTGTTTGTTCTTGTGTTGTTGTTGTTTGTTCTTGTGTTATTTGTTGTTGTCAATTGTTCTTGTGTTGTTTGTTATTGTCGTTTGTTCTCATGTGGTTGTTTGTTCTTGTGTAGTTGTTTGTTGTTGTTGTTGTTTGTTCTTGTGGTGGTGTTGTTTGTTCTTGTGGTGGTGTTGCTTGTGTTCTTGTGGTGGTGTTGCTTGTGTTCTTGTGGTGTTGCTTGTGTTCTTGTGGTGTTGCTTGTGTTCTTGTGGTGGTGTTGCTTGTGTTCTTGTGGTGGTGTTGCTTGTGTTCTTGTGGTGGTGTTGCTTGTGTTCTTGTGGTGGTGTTGCTTGTTCTTGTGGTGTTTGTTTGTTCTTGTGGTGGTGTTGTTTGTTCTTGTGGTGGTGTTGTTTGTTCTTGTGGTGTTGTTGTTTGTTCTTGTGGTGTGTTGTTTGTTCTTGTGGTGTTGTTGTTTGTTCTTGTGGTGTTGTTGTTTGTTCTTGTGGTGTTGTTGTTTGTTCTTGTGGTGTTGTTGTTTGTTCTTGTGGTGTTGTTGTTTGTTCTTGTGGTGTTGTTGTTTGTTCTTGTGGTGTTGTTGTTGTTTGTTGTTGTTGTTGTTGTTGTTTGTTCTTGTGGTGTTTCTTTGTTCTTGTGTGTTTGTTCTTGTGGTGTTGTTGTTTGTTCTTGTGGTGTTGTTGTTGTTGTTTGTTCTTGTGGTGTTGTTGTTTGTTGTTGTTGTTTGTTCTTGTGTTGTTGTTGTTGTTGTTGTTTGTTCTTGTGGTGTTTCTTTGTTCTTGTGTGTTTGTTCTTGTGTTGTTGTTGTTTGTTCTTGTGGTGTTGTTGTTTGTTCTTGTGGTGTTTCTTTGTTCTTGTGTGTTTGTTCTTGTGTTGTCGTCTGTGTGTTCTCACTTGGTTGGGTACTCCAGCTCAGCCTGAGGGTCTCGGTTGAGTCTGAAGGCTTGTTCAGGTTCTCTGCCGGTGTCGTCAAACGACATCTGAGGGATGTTTTTGTATCTGTGGAGAAAAACAACAAACAGCAGATTATAAAACATGTAAAGAAGCTGCTGAGATTAGCACAGCTGATTAACCTCCATAAGGATTTTGTGTTCCAACCTCCCAAACACAACAAAGACAGAAAGTTTATTTATTTTCGTTTAGCTTTTTCTGGCTTTTCAAAGAAACTGAAGCAGAAACTCACAGTCGAATCTCAGCCGGATGAGAGTCGTCGTTTTCTCCAGAGATGATGATTCCTTTGAGCTTCACGCTGCCGGTGAAACTGAAAGAGAAGAGTCACGCTTAGCTCGAGTTACAGGACGCTGAGACACTGACAAGCGAGACGCCAAGATGTCAGGGTGAAGACAACATGGATCCTTCTTTGGTCTGCTGCCTTCATATATCTCCTCCCACACGTCACTTGTCAGTGCAGTTACAGCGTGCGCTCTCAGGCCTGCAGTGTTCCCTTAGAGCAGAATGAACTCTGCAAAAAGGCATTTTCTTACTCTGCCCCATGAAACTGGAACACAAGACCTGAAGCTATCCACCTTGATTTCTTTAAGGGATTTTAAACATTTGATAAGTTCAATAGAACAATCAAAGCAAATATGTTCTTGTTTTTAATATTTTACCTTGTTTTGAATGGCACTTTAATTTTATTGTTTTTATTAAATTATGTCTTAATTGCTTTTATTGTTGTATATGATTGTGTTTGTTTGAAACTGGTCTTAAAAAAAGAGTCCTTGTGACTCTGAGAAACTACCTGCATAAATAAAGTTTAAATAAAACTCAATGAAACCACTTCAGGCCAAAATTTACAGTTAATATATTAACTATAATAAATAAAAGGAAACACAGTTTGACCGAAAGATTTCAGCTAGGACTAAAGTTAAAGATGAAGAAAGAAGAATTTTCTGGCAGTTTGGGAACAAAATGAGACCAAGAGCAGAAAGTGGAAGTTCAGACTGAGGAGAACTCACGGGATGTTGAACAGCAGCTCTTCATCTGTGTCGCTCTCAACGTACTGCAAGAAAAACAAAAAAACAGCTGCATTAAGCATTTCAATTCTTTTATTATATCTGCAACTCAATGGAAAAATCTAAACTGAACATTTGGTGTTTTTGGATAATTTACTGTAAATGTTTGATGCTCAGTCTTTTTGGTCACATTTAATATTAAATACAAGATATACACACTTAGCAATGGAGTGAAGGAAATATATATATATACTATATATATATATATATATATATATATATATATATATATATATATATATATATATATATATATATATATATATATATATACAGGTAGTCCCCGATTTACGAGCGCTCTGATCTGCGAGGTCCCAGACTTACGAGCTGCGAATTTTTGGAAAAAACGAAAAAAATACTGAGTTTTCATGTGTTTTTTCACCACAGTTAGTTAGATAAGCATATGAACACACGTTTCCGATCATTTTTATGCACTCATAAGCAGTTTTTGGATGAAAATAGAGTGTTTGTAGTCGCGCTAGCGAAAACCGTTCCAATTTACGAGCGAAATTCCGGATTTACGAGAGAAATGGCGGCCGTTCCAAATTACGAGATTTCCGGTTTACGAGCGCCTCGTTGTAACGGATCTCGCTCGTAAATCGGGGACTACCTGTATATATATATATATATACTGTATATAGTATTTCATTTGATCCCTCAGTGGCAAAAGAAATGGCATAGGTTTATCTTGTTTTTCTAAATAAATTTAACATAGAGGAAAGCTTTATGGCATCTAAATTAAAAATTATAAAGGATTTTCTTTCTATTAAACCCTAACTATTAGGGACTTTAAACCCCTTTAAGCAAACATTATTATTGATAAAAATTTGATGTTAAAAAAAGTATTATACAGTATACTTTTTTTTTTTTTTTTTTAGGGTTTATCCTTAGAATACAGTACCTTAAGATTTGTTGAAGGATAGAAAAACAATTTGCAGAAGAATAAAACGGAGCTGCAACATTTGTTTAAATATTAATTATATTGTTTTAAAACGTCAAATAAACTGCTGAAAATATATTTTTTATAGAAGTTAAATGTCCATGGTCTATAGTTAAAAGCTTGACTGCTTCATTTGACAGGAAATGCTGTAATTTTGAGTTAATCCTTAACTTTCAAACAAACCAACAGGTTCTGCTGGACTGAGTTCTGCTCTTTTGAACACATTTGATTATTTTCTCATGAAACAATGGTTCATGGAGGAGCAGAACAACGTTCAACAGTTGAATCTTTAGTTTTGAATCTTTGGGTCTCATTTTGTCTTTGTTACTTGCTCTTCTTATTTTACATCTGATGTCATCTGAAAACTTATTTTGTGCTTAATGTTTAATTAGTTGTAGTATTTTTCTCCATATTGATCATTGTTTAAAGTCTTGTCGTTTTTGTTTTAGTCTTTTTGTGCATTTTCTGAAAGACCCACAAACTGTTTTATATTTTTGCATCAAAAAATTTCTAAATAGCATTTCTGAGATGTTGTGAGGTTAATTTTGCATCTGCTGGTCTTTATATGTTGTTTTGAGTCTTTCTTATTATATTTTACTAAACTTTTGTCATTTTGCTATTTAAAGTGTTAAGTCTATTTTTTAATGACATTTTTACACGTACATGTATTTGCCTTTTTATTCGTTTTAGATGTGAGTTTTTTTTTACGAATGTAAAGAAGTATTAAACTTATGGGAACAACTTCGTAACTTTCTGTCTTTTAAAGGAATAAACTTGGATTTTGTTTCCTTAGAAAATATTCAAATATGGCTTATCCATTAAAGATAAAAATCTAGAATTTTTTGTCAATGTTCTGATTATTGTAACAAAATACTATATCCATAAATGTCGATATCAATGCTCTCAAAAATTATATTTCTTTTTTTTTAAGTTGTCTAAAAAAGATGCAGAATTCAAGTGCAGTAAAATTATATGAGTTAATGGAAGCATTTTAGCAGCAAGGCCAAGCTCAATTCGCAACTTGTCTTTTATTTTATTTTTTTTATCTTTCTTCATTTTTCAATTCCTTTATTTTTTTCCGTTAATTAGTAAATTTCAAGAATTGTTGAGTCTTTTCCTGAGCCTTTGTAATCAAGGTAAATTACAAACATTAGGAGTTGTGATTCTTGTATTGTATAATGTTTGAATATGACATGTTGTGAGTTTTGTCATTGTTTTCTTGTTACTAAAAAAAGAACGTGTTTTTTGTTGTGGTTTTGTTTGTAGGACCCCTTGAGACTCCCCGCTTGCGCCTGATCAAAAACATTTAATATAGTATTCATTAAAATCGACGCTTTACGTTTAAAAAATAATTTTCAACACGCGTCATGTTCCGTCTGAGCCAGTTGTAAACTACAGGTTTATCTTTTGTTTGTTTAAACCACCAGAATCCAGGAGAATTTGCTCAACTGGGGGTTCAGGCAGGACGAGTGCCCCCCCCGCTCCACGCGCGGGTTACCTTGTCTTGCTGTAAACCGCCCCCTAGCTTATGTATTGTTCTGTAGTTCCGTTTGTTGAAATAAAAACCTTGTCTCGCTGGTTCCGCTGGTCCCACGGTTTGAAAACCAGCTTTCCGTCTCCGTCCCTGCTCTCGTTCAGACACTGCAGCTTCTCCAGGTCGATGCGACTGTACAGTCCGAACTCCAGGCCCCTTTCCGCGGGTTCGTGCTCCCCCTCGGACCCGCAGCTGTGCCCGTGACCGTGACCGTGTCCAGACATCGTGGATTCAAACCGCGAGCAAAAATAATAATTACGCCGGAAAAAATGTTTTTATACACTGAGACGTGATCAGCAAGTTTTACTTTGCAGCGTGACGCGAACTAGAGACAAGAAGTGAAGCGAAGATCTAGTTCCGCTGTGAGAGTTTCAAAATAAGACTTAGCAGCTTTCTTGCTTTTTTAAAATTATTTCATCAATGGGTTTCAATGTAGAAAGTAGGGGTGCGAATCTCTCCGTGTCTGGAGAATCGATTCGATTCCGATTTTTGATGAACCGATTCAATTAAAAATCAATTTTCGATTCTAAAACGATTTTCATTCCAGGATCGATTTTCGATTCTGAAACGATTTTCAATTGAAATCATGAAAAGATTAAACAATACTGTAAACAAATAAAACATTTAATAAATGATTTATTTAAAACAATAATGTATGCTTGCAGCAAACATTAATAATGTCAAATAATACAGTATAAATACAGCAGCCTGAATTGTGAGCAGATGGGTTGTATATTAGCCTGGTTTAAACCAGACCCTTGTCCTTCACTTCGCTTTGGACTAGGGTCTGGCATCTCTGCCATAGACAACGATTTCTCCTGGAGATTTTTGAATGGACCAATCAGAGAACAGGAGGCAGAGTTTTGTTAGTTTAGCCTGGCGAGGTCCAGGCTATCAGATAAATTGCTCAGAAACCACTCGGTGGATATTTTTTCTGCCACCAGTGTGTAATTATATGTCTTTAATTTACTGACTGTTGGCCTAGATGAAACATTTGAGATAAAATTCGATTTTTTATCATTTATTTTCGTAGCGCACCCGAGGCTGTTTGGAAAATATCAAACCGAAACTATTTAATATCCCGCAGATTTGACCATTTCGTGAATTGATTTAGGAACTGTTAAGCTCAGGAACACTTCTGATATAACGTCAGCTATGAAATATATTTTTTCTCAGCAGAGAAATAATAGTTTTTTACCTTGTTTTGATGAAAATTCGTTCGTGGCGGCAGCCATTTTGAATGACGACGTCAGTCGACATCGTTCAAAACTCCGCCTTCTGCTCTCTGATTGCTCAGGAACACTTCTGATATAACGTCAGCTATGAAATATATTTTTTCTCAGCAGAGAAATAATAGTTTTTTACCTTGTTTTATTGAAAATTCCTTCGCGGCGGCAGCCATTTTGAATGACGACGTCAGTCGACGTCGTTCAAAACTCCGCCTTCTGTTCTCTGATTGGTCCGGTCAAAACCTACCGGAGATATCCTTGTGGATGGGAGAAGTCCCAGACTGTGCAGTGAAGGGAAATGAGAATTGAGCGGAGCTGTGCAGGAAGGCGAGGGCCAGGCTAGTTGTATATGAGAGTCAGAGAATCTTTATTGTCATTTGCACCTCATGTCAAAGTCAACTTTATTGTCAGAACTGCAATATGTACAGGACATACACAGGATTGAAATTGCGTTTCTCTCAGTCCCTCGGTGCAACAGTAACCATTTAAACACTAAAACACTGAAACATTTAATAAACATAAGCATAAAATAGTAAAAGTGTAACACTGTCCTGAGTTCCACATCCTTAAATAAGGCTAGTCGGAGAATATTGTATATGTATCAGCAGTAGTGTAGATATAAAAGTAGTGTACTGTAAATGTAAGCAGTAGTAATAAATGTAAACAGTAGTAATAAATGTAAACAGTAGTAATAAATGTAAACAGTGAATGTAAACAGTAGTATGTAAACAGTGAATGTAAACAGTAGTATGACTATAGGCAGTAATACAAACATTAGTGCAAATATGAGAAGTAGTGCAAACTGAATGAGTACATGACCGAAAATTTAGTGAATAACCCGTTTGATGACACAGAGTCCAGTGTTAAAATCTTTGTGTTGAGTGGTAATGTGTGAGAAAGTTTTTGTGTTAAGTCAAAGTCAAAAAGTCAAAGTCAACTTTATTGTCAGATCTGCAATATGTACTGTACAGGACATACACAGGACCGAAATTGCGTTTCTCTCAGTCCCCCGGTGCAACAGTAAACATCTAAACATTGAAACACTGAAACATATAATAATTGACATAAGCATAAAATAGTAAAATTA
>JBBPBX010008207.1:0-18569 GCA_038048925.1 Garcialebias charrua | reverse complement strand
GTTGTGTCCGCACCACAAGGCCAGGCGGCTCACCTCGTTCCTGTAGTCCGTCTCATCGTTGTTGCTGATGAGACCCACCACTGTTGTGTCGTCCGCAAACTTGATGAAGTGGTTGGAGCTGTACGATGGTGTGCAGTCGTGTGTTAGCAGGGTGAATAGAAGGGGGCTCAGCACACATCCTTGTGGGGCCCCTGTGTTCAATGTGATGGTGCTAGATGTGTTACTCCCGATCCGTACTGTCTGTGGTCTCCCGGTCAGGAAGTCTAGCAGCCAGTTACACATTGAGGTGTTCAGCCCCAGACTGTCCAGTTTAAGGATGAGCTGTTGGGGGATGATGGTGTTGAATGCCGAGCTGAAGTCGATGAACAGCATTCTAACATAAGAGTCCTTCGTGTCCAGATGTGTGAGAGCTGTGTGGAGGGCAGAGGAGATGGCATCGTCGGTTGAGCGATTAGGTCGGTATGCAAATTGGAAGGGATCCAGGGAGTCAGGGAGGACAGATGTGATGCTTTTCATGACTAGCCGTTCAAAGCACTTCATCAGGATGGGGGTGAGTGCTACTGGGCGATAGTCATTGAGGCATGCGGGCGTTGCCTTCTTTGGGACAGGGATGATGGTGGTGGCTTTGAAACAGGTGGGGACGATGGCCTGGCTCAGTGAGATGTTAAAGATGTCCGTGAAGACCGCTGCGAGTTCCCCTGCACAGTCCTTCAGCACACGACCAGGTATGTTGTCAGGACCAGAGGCCTTCCGGGCGTTAATCTTGATGAATGATCGCCTTACGCTGTCTGAGGACAGCGCCAGCACCTGGCCATCAGGAGAGGGGGGGAGTTTATGTGCAGGTGTGCTGTTACTTGCCTCGAACCGAGCAAAGAACTCATTCAGTTCATTCAGCGCAGAGGCTGAGCTGTCACAGGTCTGGGGGGATGGTTTGTAGTTTGTGATGGTCTGTATTCCCTGCCACAGACTGCGTGTATCCTTGCTGTCCTTGAAACGGTGAGCTATTTTCCTGGAATACTGCTTCTTGGCCTTTCTGATGCCCCGATCCAGGTTCTTTCTGGCTGCCCTCAGGCCCACCTGATCTCCCGCTTTGAAGGCAGCATTCCTGGCTCTCAGGAGTCTGTAAACCTCAGCTGTCAGCCATGGCTTCTGATTAGCCCGAACAGTGATGGTCTTGAGGTTAGTTACATCATCAATGCACTTGGTGATGTATGAACATACAGTGTCTGAGTACTCCTGGAGACATAAGTTGTTGTTTGTGGTAGCAGCTTCTTTGAACATACCCCAATCTGTGGTGTCACAGATTTCATCACGTGTTACATGTGATGAAACGAGATTATGTACACAGGGTCCCAGTTACATTCAACAATAAAAAGTAAGAGAAAAACAGTAATAAGATCTAAGATATGAACTAAGAAAAACATCAACTAAAAAGTACACTAATCACTAATGTAATAGAAAAACATCATTACAAACAGCAGCACGAACATGAGTCTTTATGAGCAGATGGTCACAGTGAACACAGCAACAAGAAAAAGATCAGCATCAGCATGATGTGATATTTTGCAGTGATTATTCTTATTGTTTATTTATTCATGAGTCTAACAGCCTCAGGGTAGAAGCTGTTCCTCAGTCTAGTGGTTCTACACTTAATGCTCCTCAACCTCCGTCCTGAGGGGAGTGGGGCAAAAAGTGTGTGTGCTGGGTGAGTGGGGTCTTTCATGATGCAGGTGGCTCTCTTCCTGCATCTGGAGGTGTAGATGTCTGTGATGGTGGGGAGACTGACTCCAACATCTTCTGTGCAGCCTTCACCACTCTCTGTAGAGCTTTTCTTTCTGCAGCTGTGCAGCCTCCATGCCACACGTTGATGCTGGAGCACAGGATGCTCTCCACTGCACACCTGTAGAAGGAGGTGAGGACTGAGCTGCTCAGACCAGCTCGTCTCAGCCGTCTGAGGAAGTAGAGTCTCTGATGACCTTTCTTGATCAGGCTGGTGGTGTTGTTGCTCCAGCTGAGGTTATCATACACCCAAGTACTTGTAGCTGGAGACCACCTCCACTGCAGATCCTCTTATGTTCAGTGGGGTGTCATCTCCTTCCGTCTTCTTCACATTGATGTGAAGGTTATTCTCTTTGCACCAGCTCTCCAGGTGTTCCACCTCCTGTCTGTAGCTGGACTCATCATTGTTTGTGATGCATCCCACCACCGCTGTATCATCTGCAAACTTTACAATATGACAGCCTGGATGGGTAGCTGCACAATCATATGTGAGCAGAGTGAACAGGAGAGGGCTCAACACACATCCTTGAGGAGAGCCAGTGCTGAGGGTTATGGTGGAGGAGGAGAAGTTGTGGATCCTCACTGACTGTGGTCTGTTTGTTAAGAAGTCTAGTACCCAGTTACAGATAGAGGGGCTTAGTCCAAGTGTAGATAGTTTGTCTATCAGAGTTTGGGGGATCATGGTGTTGAAGTCAGATGTGAAGTCCACAAAGAGCAGACGGACGTATGAGTCCTTCTGATCCAGGTGGGTGAGAGCAGTGTGGACCACAGAGGAGATGGCGTCCTCTGTTGATCGGTTCTCGCGGTATGCATATTGATGAGGGTCCTCGTTGATGTTGCTTGTTGTTTTGATGTGGGACATGACCAGTTTTTCAAAGCATTTCGACACTATCATGGTGAGGGTCACTGGCCGATAGACCATGCAGTCACTGTGGAGCTTTTTGGGACTGGGATGATGGTGGCAGTCTTCAGGCAGGTGGGAACTGTCTCCAGGGCAAGTGAGGTGTTGAAGATGTCGGTCAGCACATCACAGAGCTGATCGGCACCTTCTTTCATGTATATGAATAGAATGCAGCAGCTTTAATCAGGTCCCGGAGGTCACTGGTGCCTATATCCAGCAGTCACTGTACGAGAGTCAGGGGACACCCTGGACATGTCTCCAGTCCATCACAAATAATTCAAAATACAAACCTAAACAAAGATTTCAGCATAAACATTTAACTCAAAATAAAATAGACTTCAAAATCATATTGCATTCATCCATGTTTCAAATGTGTATGGATGGATTTTGTTTAAAAGATTTGTTTGGTAAATCTTTTCAACAAAAGCATCTATCCATCATCTTTACCCGCTTTATCCTTATCGGGTCCTGGAGGTCACTGGTTCGGGTCAGATTTCTTCTTCTTTCTGCCACCTTTCATTTTATGTATTCTTTCATATACTATGAGATATGGTTTTATTTTCTTTATCTTTTGGGTTTTAATGTAAAAAAAAAAAAAAAGATTTTGGGGCTTTTAGAATCGATTCTGAATCGCCAGGAGCTTGATTCCTTAAAAAATCGATTTTTTTTCCTGCACCCCTAGTTGAAAGTTCATGTTTTTTAGTTATTCAAGAGATCTTAATAGATGTACTATGTGTATATGCATTATTTTTACTAAATGCACTGAGGACTGAATTGGTTCTTTGTGATTGCAGAAAACAAATGCTAAGTTTTATTAACCTTTATTGAACCAGGCACACATCTCTTCTGCGAGGGAGGCCTGGGCCTGAAGACAGACGAACATGCATGTTTTTGGTCTGTGGGAGGAAACTGGAGGATCTGGAGAAAACCCACGCGAGCACGAGAAGAACATGCAAACTCAAACAGAGAGACCCCAAGTTCAACCGGGGATTGAACCCCGGACCTTCTTGCTGTGAGGCAACAGTGCTAACCACTGATGCATCGTGCTGCCACCCAGGACCTTCTGCATGTCAAGTAATGTATCGCTTTAAATTAATCAGGTTTTACAAAGGATGTGATGTGCTTTAAAGTCTAAAAATAAGTTAATTTGATTTTCATTCAACCTTTATTCAGACAGGTTAATCGCATTGAGCCTCAGGGGACTCATTTAGTTAGTTTTATTTAGTTTAGATTAAGTTTGGCATTTTAAAGCTTTTGATTTGAGATGTGTTGTGCATTTGCTGTTTTTTTTTAATCAGTTTCATTTCTTGTATTTACCAGTTTTCAAATACAGTAACTATATTCTTTACATCAATAAACACCTAAACTCAAGTTTTGCATCCACAAATGACAAAAGGAAAACACACTTTCATCATTTAACTACTGTATATTTTAAAGTTTCTTTAAACTCCTGCAACACACACCCCCAGCCACACACACACACACACACACACACACACACTAATTATTAAATTAAACTTCAGTGAAATTGTGTGAATGTACCAAATGTACTTCACTTTACCTTAACGAGAACATTTTTGAAAAAACTTTTATTTTGAAGAGACCCAGAGTAACAGGAAGTTGTTCACTGCTACAATGTTTGCACTTTAAATAGAGGCGGAGCAAAACACTGGAGATCTGCCTTCTGATTGGCTCGTGTCTTTTACCGCAAAACGTTGACACTGTCGCAAATTGTTTACAAGAGTGACAAATTTCCATTTAAAAATTCGTTCACAAATTCGAATTTGTGATTTAAAAAGTTTACTGAAAACTTTCTCGCTAAAATTAAAACTTTTCTATAAATCGTTCCAGATTTTGCAACTTTATCCACACCATAAATTATAAATTTACTGTATGTACCTGAAAAGTTTGTACTTTTATATAAAAAACAAACTTTAAAGTTACACACAAAAAATAAAAAAGTCAAAAGCCTTTATTGATAGTGAGTTTAATAAAATAAAAAATATTAAATTAAGCTAATGTTTTTTTTTTTTTTTATCATCAAAACTGCAGGGAAAAAAAATCCACACAACAGTTTTAGGGGCAAAAGTCAATTTTAATAAAAATGACCATAGAACATTTATTAAAATCTAATAAAATTACAGTTTTTCATCTACTTGAGCCCATGTTGAGGGGTACCAGGTCCCACAGCTTAAATAAATACATCTCAATGAGGCCTGAAGCTGCAGACGTCCTATGAACTTCCTCCTCCTTCCTCTATTGTTTCAACAGTTTGTCATAAAGAAGCAGAGTGAAACAGACTCATTCAGCAGCAGGAAAACATTATCTGAAGCCACAGGAGCGCTCAAATAACACAAGACATGTTTCCGACTCCATTTTAATCTCGCACACTGAAATGTACTACAAAGGGAGAAAGAAAAAAAACGGGGTTAAATACCGGTAAGCACTTTGAAATCCTCCAGCAGCCATAAACAGACTGAAGTTTCCCATTTTAGTGTCATGTGGTCATAAAGAAAAAAAATTAAAGTATTTTTCTGTAATATAAATGAAACATTTCACAGTTTGGAAACCATCAGTTTGTTCTTCTGCAAATTTGATAAAAACTCATTAGATAAAACATAAGCAGCTTGTTAGCTTAGCACAAAGACTGGAAACGGAGGGAAACTGCTAGCCTGACTCCACTGAAACGTCTAAAACCCAGAAAGAGCTCATGTTACAATAAAACAAGCAGAGAAGTAAAACTACCGTCAGCGCAGAGTTCTGTGAAGAGGAAGCATGTAACGTCCTGTCGGGGCTGCGGCCTTCAGTCACAGAAAAGTTTAAATCCTCGGGCGGCGCTCGGTTGGTTTGCGTCTCACATCTGATGCCGACTCACAAACAACCAGAAAAAAACGGATGCCGAGTTCTGAATGACTGCTGAAGAAACCTAAATCTATGTAGCTAAATGCTAAAAGTAACAAAAGGCTAAATAATAGTTGGTTAAAATGGTTCAAAAGTATAAAAGTTACAAAAACAATCCGTCTCCTGAACGAGCTGAACGTTTTGATGTTTTAAAAAGAGTTAGATGCTAAAAATGTGAGTTAAAACGAAAAACAAAAAGCTAAAAGTTAAAAACTGGACACGTTGAAAAGTTTTGCGTCCACACGAACCAGGCGGATTTAAAACCGGAGTGAGTTCAGTTTCATGACTGATGAAAAAACTGAGACCAGTTATTAAAATGTTTGTTGCACCAACAACTGTTAAAGTCCAGCCCTGACCAGGACTGGTCAACTAACTTGCTCGGGGTGGTGGTGGGGGGCCACAGTTACTGAAAGCCAAGAGCTCAGGGGCCGGACATCCAGCAGTTCTTCTTGTATTAAGTCTAATTTTAGTTGACAAATCAATGAAAACATTTAGTCGACTAAATCTACAGTCAATTAAGTCGACTAAGTTATACATAGTAAAAACTTTTCATCAATTCTCTGTAGTTACTAAAACAAAACAATGTTTTAACCATAATATTAATATTAATATGCAACATACAACAACAAATAAAACTTTTTTCAAACATTATTTGTCTAACCTTGCTTTTAACAGTAAAACTACAAGCAGTACTTGAATCCAGTGTTAATTTTGACAGCTATTTTTAATTTAGTTTTAGTCTTAGTCATGTGACTAAAACATCATTTAGTTTTAGTCATTACTTAGTCATCAGAATTTTTTTTGTTTTAGTCTAATTTTAGTCGACAAATCAATGAAAACATTTAGTCGACGAAAATAATTAGTCGACAAAATTAACACTGCTCTGTTGAAACTGAAATATATTTCTATCAGTATTACATTACACCCATTATGTTCCATTATTTGTATTCACTTAATTCTGCCTTATAATGAGAAATGTGACACTAGGCAGAACGTCTTTCTCTCTGGCTTTGTTTTCACTAGGGAACAGTTACACGCCTGCACATACAACAGACATAACACTGGATGATTGACATACAGAGCTGATAGTTTGTTGACAGAAAGGAGGGTCACGTGGTAGTGTAGGTGGTTCCAGGGCGGTCCCGAAGCAGTCCAAGGCGGTTCCAGGTTCCAGGAGGCGGTGACGACATCCAGGGTTTTATAACCGTGGCCCTGCCTTTGAAGATGTGTGTGTGGACTTGTGCTCGGTGAGAGGTCTGTTGTTGCTGTAAGGTTTATTCTTATTATGTACAATAAACCTGCATAAACTTGCACATTTGTTTCAGAGCTTCCTTCAACCTTTTGAATTCGCAACAATTTGGTGACCACCGACGTTGGAGGTTGTGAAGGGAGACGATTTGGAGGGTTTCCCCCCACCGACAGGGACGAGCACGCGCGCAGTCAACAACCGGTGATTCACAGAGGTGAGCAAAACTCCCCTTACACGAAACGTCTGCGTTTGGACACACTAAATTATTTGTTGACTGAGGGCTGTTTGTCTCCGGGTGGGCCAGTGGTTTATAATGTTAGCAGCTAAAAGTAAAAAAAACGTGAACTACTGTTGGTATTTCATTTGAATGTGCATTTTTTTTGCGGTTCTTGTACATGTAAGTAAAGTGAAAAGCACATAAGTTCCACACACGCGCAGGGAAAATTTACGAGTGCCTTAAGTTTGCCCTTCCCCCACATCCCCCTTCTATGAGCTCCGGCCTGTCGGCTGGGAGACACTTTTCCTTTGGACTCCGGGAAACTGTGGGGCCGAGGCTTGATCGTGAACTCCGGGACTCTGTCGCCGTCGAGTCACAGGGCTTTCATCGGCACACGGTTTTGCCGTAAGAGTGGGTTGCCACTCCGGGGTCACAGGTTGCCGTGCATGTGATTTATAGTTCATAACCGGGACCTGTGATCGCTGTCAGAGTCACATTTTTCCTCCCCTTCCCAGTTAAAGTTGATTACCGTATTTTCCGGTGTATAGGTCGTAAACTTTTTTTTTCTATTTTCATTTATTATTATTTTTACTTTCTTTTGTTTATTTATTTCTTTTTTTTTTCCTTTCTCTTAGACACTTGTGACCTGTACTCCGGAAGGTGCTGTATACACGCAAACGAAGGCAACAGGGACAGATTTTTTATTTTCATTTTTATTCTCATTTATTGCATTTGTGAGTGTAAAAGCCAGGGAGGCAGAAACCTTCTCTGAGGAGCATGCACAAGGCAGTTTCGCACATGCGAGCTACTGGCTCGGACTCAGATTTATGGCTTCTAACAAGATAACACTTTCCTGTTGGTGCCTGACACGGAGTGAAAGAGGTACCGGGAAGGAGACATCTCCTCCCCTCCTCCCTCACCCCCTCCCCTACGTGCCTGTGAACCTGCACGGAACAGAGGCCTCTTTCATCCATAAATCTCACTGGGTTGTCTCCTTGGTTCTGGACCTGTTAGTGGGTCCGGCTCAAGGGTTTCGGCTGATGGCGGGGTGTTTTACAACTTCATCAGCTCAGGATGGGACTGTAAGAGTTACTGTTTATTAGTGTAGTTACTTCAGTGCTGCTTTTGAGAAAACTCCAGAGTACAGTAGTTAGTTTGAAACCTAAACGTTATCTGTTTATTTCCTCTTGGACAGATTACTGGACGGGGGAACATCCCACATACTGTGATCATTGTCCTCACAATGCAGTACTGTATTTTTTTTGTAGATATGTGCTTTTCACTCTCAGTGTTAAAGGCACATTTCTGATTTTTATAGGTGGGGTTCATTTGAACATGTTGGCAGATGCTATCTTATTTTGTTGCAGGTAGCTTTTTGCATTGCCTAAAGGATTACATGCAGGGTTAATTTCACGCCATTAATTGTTACGTTTCCAGTTCTCATCACTTCAGCCTGGTGGGGTGCAGGTCATGTTTTATGACATATGAACATGGCCTGTGTAATAGTGGTTTAGAGTACTTTGGTGGATTATTTTTATTTTATTTATTTGTTTTTTTTTATATGTGTATTTCTTTCTTCTTGGAGGACTGCCGCTTGTTTGTTCTGCAGGACGTGTTTGGCCTTCTGACCTGCCCGACAGAGTCCAGAGGGGAGTCTTCTCGTTGCTGGCAGATGTGCTGGTGTGTTCATGACTTATACTGCGGGAGGTGACTTTATTTAGGTGTTTTCTGAGGATTTCAGCTTGGCATCTAACACTAATTTGACTAAGGCTGCGCTTTTTTGCGCAAGTGAACTTGGCTTCTAAATCCCCCGGTCCCTTTCAGTGGGCTATATAATGTCGATTCACATGCTAATGACCCTGCTAATGACCCATTAATTCTACACCTACACCCCCCCACCCCCTACCCCTCAGTCCAAAATCCTTGGACCCAGTGCAAGCCTTGTATAACACATAAGCATTTATCGCTGCCAGGTCAAGCATGTTGTAGAACACGGCAATGGGCCGCACCATATATACACGTGCAATCTGGTCCATTATACCGGTATGTCAGTTGACCTCAGGTCATGTGACCTATGTCGGTCCGTCAGTTTACCTCAGGTCATGTGACCTGTGTCGGTCCGTCAGTTGACTTCATGTCGTGTGACCTGTGTCGTTTTGTCAGTTGACCTCAGGTCATGTGACCTGTGTTGGTCCGTCACTTGACCTCAGGTCATGTGACCTGTGTCGGTCCGTCAGTTGACCTCAGGTCATGTGACCTGTGTCGGTCCGTCAGTTGACCTCATGTCGTGTGACCTGTGTCGGTCCGTCAGTTGACCTCAGGTCATGTGACCTGTGTCGGTCCGTCAGTTGACTTCATGTCATGTGACCTGTGTCGTTGTGTCAGTTGACCTCAGGTCATGTGACCTGTGTTGGTACGTCAGTTGACCTCATGCCGTGTGACCTGTGTCGGTCCATCAGTTGACTTCATGTCATGTGACCTGTGTCGTTGTGTCAGTTGACCTCAGGTCATGTGACCTGTGTTGGTACGTCAGTTGACCTCATGCCGTGTGACCTGTGTCGGTCCGTCAGTTGACCTCAGGTCATGTGACCTATGTCGGTCCATCAGTTGACCTCAGGTCATGTGACCTGTGTCGGTCCGTCAGTTGACTTCATGTCGTGTGACCTATGTCGTTTTGTCAGTTGACCTTAGGTCATGTGACCTGTGTTGGTCCGTCACTTGACCTCAGGTCATGTGACCTGTGTAGGCCCGTCAGTTGACCTCATGCCATGTGACCTATGTCGGTACGTCAATTGACCTCATGTTGTGTGACCTGTGTCGGTCCATTAGTTGACTTCATGTCGTGTGACCTATGTTGGTCCGTCAGTTGACCTTAGGTCATGTGACCTGTGTCGGTCCTGTCAGTTGACCTCAGGTCATGTGACCTATGTCGGTCCGTCAGTTGACCTCAGGTCATGTGACCTATGTCGGTCCATCAGTTGACCTCAGGTCATGTGACCTGTGTCGGTCCGTCAGTTGACTTCATGTCGTGTGACCTATGTCGTTTTGTCAGTTGACCTCAGGTCATGTGACCTGTGTTGGTCCGTCACTTGACCTCAGGTCATGTGACCTGTGTCGGTCCGTCAGTTGACCTCATGTCATGTGACCTGTGTCGGTCCGTCAGTTGACTTCATGTCGTGTGACCTGTGTTGGTCCGTCACTTGACCTCAGGTCATGTGACCTGTGTTGGTCCGTCACTTGACCTCAGGTCATGTGACCTGTGTCGGTCCGTCAGTTGACCTCATGTCATGTGACCTGTGTCGGTCCGTCAGTTGACCTCATGTCGTGTGACCTGTGTCGGTCCATCAGTTGACTTCATGTCGTGTGACCTATGTCGGTCCGTCAGTTGACCTCAGGTCATGTGACCTGTGTCGGTCCGTCAGTTGACCTCAGGTCATGTGACCTGTGTCGGTCCGTCAGTTGACCTCATGTCGTGTGACCTATGTCGGTCCGTCAGTTGACTTCATGTCATGTGACCTGTGTCGGTCCGTCAGGTGACGGACAACAATAGGTCAAGCATGTTGTAGAACACAGCAATGGGCCACCTGCATGTGCCGGCACGCACCGTATATACATGTGCCAAGGACAAGGAGAGAGACAGTACTTGTAAGCAAAATAATTTATTTGACAGAACATCAGGGTTACAGGATAATCAGCACAGCAGAATAAGACAATTTTATGCATAAAATTGTTCTGGAGCAGACAAAGCTTTCCGTTCAGTGGATGTCCCAAAATGTTCAACTGTGAGATAACTTCAGGGTCTGTTATGTGTGAATTCAGGTCAGGGCCTCTCTTCTGACTAAGGGGGGAAGTGCAAGCAGAGTCTTACTTACCTGGTGGAAACATTGGAATGCAGTCTGGTGTGGTGGGGGTGTCTGAGTTGTGTGCACGCATATTTACAACAAAAGGCAGTTAATGGCCCACTAATGGTTGAGGAGAAGGAGGGGGTTTGTCCTCAGGATCTTGAAAATTCAGTTATTCTAGTGCTAATCAGTGGATGCTGTAGGTGTTCCATGACGACGCTTGGTTAGCAGTTAATTATTTCTACTCGGTGGTGGATTTCACGTATACACAGATATGCAGCTCTTAGTTTACAGTTTTGTTCCTCACCCTACAACATTCGCATTGCACAGTAAGGACGTGCTTAGGTTCCCTCCATAGCATGGACTAGTTACATCATGACTATGGTTTTGAACGCCATTCTTGGATAGATTACATGTATGCTATCATTGAAGCTAGGTTTTGCTAAACAACTCCTGTTGGCACCTGCACTGGACTGCACTGAGTTGCACGCTGACACCGCCTGCATTGGACTGTCATGCGTGTGACTGTCGTGTGAGTATGAGAGTGGATGGTTGTTTGGTGTGAGTGAGACAGGTCCCTCTTGTAAATGAGTCCCCGTGACTCAACGAGGCTAGCCTGTATAAATAAAGGTTGAATGAATGAATGCACTGAACTGCCGAAATGCATCATGTTCAGCTAAAGCCGCAAGCTGTCATGACTCATACCTGAACTGTTACATGGAGTTTTACATTTTTGCACCAGTTTCAACTCAAGTCTATGAACTGTGGTCTGCACCCACTGCTGGACTCTTGACATCTCCTATGGGGGCTGGAGAACTCATGACAAGTGAAAGTCAAGCTGGAAAACGTCACTACCAAACATAGCAGCCTGGCTGATGTGTCAGCTGACCATGTGATCTTCAGATGGTGATTCGATAACTACAGTTTTTCATGATCGGTATTCTTTGCTATGGTAGAACCTCACGCACACTCATTATTCATACATACATGTACAGATCTCACTGACACGTGACCTGCATGGCTGCACACGTTTTTGTTTTATCCTTCATGTACTCGCGTTAGAGCAGTACAGTTTGGTTGTATTTTCTCCATCATGTTCGGTATGGTGTTGTGAAATAAAAATATATTTGTCTTCGTGTTTTACATTTATTTTGAAGGGGTTTTTCATACGGTGCTCAAATGATCAGTTTCTTTTGTAGAGTGATAAAGATTACTAAAGGACACAGGCAGATCTGTTCTGGTGAGGCTTGGGGATGATAATATAGCTGGTGCCTCTTTGTCTTGTCAGTTTTACGACTTTGTAGAATATATGACTGGGAGAATTCCACTAAAAGCCACTCTCTGGCATGTTTGTTCAGTTAAAAAGTAACAAGAACAGCTCTAAATATGTGTGTAGGGTATGATCTTTAATGTAATTTAATGTCCAAATACATTAATTGGTCATTTAGTGGTCTATTAGAGCGTGCGTGTTTATAAGTACTCAGCAATAAATGTACAATTATTTTAGTCATCGATGTGTCTCGATGCCCATCCCCCAGGGGCTTGGGGAGACCCGAGCAAGCTGAGGCGAGGCAGTGGTATTTCCTGTCTTCTGGCAATAAAGGGGGGATAACAGTCTCTGAAACAAAACCCCCACAGAGGAGTCAGTTTAAAGCAGGCAACCCCCACAGAAGGGTATAAAAGGTTTCCATCCTCCAACAGCAAGGCAGAGAAGTAGCCCACGGATCAGGTTGTATGTCCTCTCTCCCCCCTCCTCTCTCCCTGTCTCTCTCCCCTCTCCTCCCTTCTTTCCTCTCTCTCTCTCTTTCTGTCACTGTCCACCTTTTTAAAACAAATGTAATGGATGTTAGGAATAGGACAAATGTATTCTGTGACTTTTAACTTATGATTAATTAAACTGGTTTGGAACTTTAAGTGAGCGTCTGTCGTGTTCAGTGTATCTCTCCTTTCTGATCTAAAGTGAACCAAATAACGAATTCTGGGGCGGATAAGAATCATACGTCAACAATTGGAGGTTCCTACCGAGATGGTTGCACGCGCGGACAGGAAAGGATGAGCCGGAGTCCAGAGCACTGATCAGTGACCGGTCACCTCTAAAAAAAGGTAAGCAGATTCCTGTTTAAACGAAATCTGTGATTGGACATTAATAGGCAAATCTTAACTCAGTGTGTTTGGACTCCAGGGTTAATACGTGTAAAAAGAAAAAGAACGTTACAATTAAAAGTAGAATTGTAAGTTTCCAGCCAAGACTCCAGATCCCAGAGTAAAAACACGCAGTGGTTGCGCACCCAGATGATCGACGGATCAATCTGGTTGAGGGGGAGTGGGGTTCTAGAATAAATATTCGCCGTCGCTCCTGAAACCCTAGACCGAGTTCACTGTTAATCTCGTTAGGTTTTGTGGCTAACTATAAAAACAGTGTCAATTAAATCCACTTATAATTTGACTTTTGATTAAGTGGAGGCGGGATCTGGTGAGGTGATGTATTTGTATATTACCATGCGTAAATACGTTATAATACATTAGGAATGAAGGCATTGAAATATAAAACCCACAAATAAATAAGATGAATAAAGTGTGGGACTGAGTGAAGAAAAAAATTAAACCCACAAACAAATAAAATAAATAAAGTGTGGGACTGAGTGAAGAAAAAATATTGAGGAAAACGCGCTGACTTTCGCTGATAAAATAATCTGATAAGAGTTCCTGGACCAGATAAAAATAGAATAGAATTAGTCACAGAATACTAAATCTTTTTTATGTTCTAAAATAATGGTTTCCTGCCATGTCACGTCAGCTTGCCTGCCTCACCTGCGTGACTTGTCTCTGCTCTCCAAACTGCGCGTGGCTTTCTCTCTCTGCAGCGCTGTGCTGCTCTGGACCAGTGGCGGAGCTAGACTTTTATTGCTGGGGGGACCGAGAGGGGGCCAAAGCTATAAGTGGTCCACTTACTACGGCACAGTGGGAAAAATGGATTTATCCCAATTTTTTGGGGGGGGATTTGTAGACGCTATGAAATTTTGAAACAACATATTTTTCCCTTAAAATGATACAGGCTCTCAGTTTAAATTTTTGATCTGTGATCTAAATATTTTTAAGTTTAGAAACCAAGTGGTTTTCTAAACAGCTTTAGTGTTTGACTTTGTCCACACTCATAAAATACACAATGAAGTACCTAAAAAAAAAAAAAAAAATATATATATATATATTATATACCGGTAAACTTAAATGGTACATATCGCCCCTTGCTGCTTTGAGCATGTAACAGTCACAAGACCACATTGAAATAAGAAATATAAAATAGGATAAAAATACATTTCTGGGTTTATTTTATTTCTATTCAAGACACTATGATAAGAATGACTATATATTTAATATAGGCGGATAGAGTACAGTATCTCTGTTTACAATTCTGGTTGGTGGTGTGCCTCGTGATTTTTCAGTGAAAACACTGTGCCTTGGCTCCAAAAAGGTTGAAAAACACTGGTCTAATGAAAATAAACAGTTTAAGTTAATTAGAATGATTTAAAAAAAAAATAGCTAAACAAGAGCATAGTTTTGCTAAATTAGGCTGAAAAGTTGGATTAAAAATGTAGAATTAGCTGAAAAAGCTGAAACAGGCTATATACAGAAATTATTAAGTAAAATACCTTGATATCACAATATTTTTTGCCTCAATAAAAGCACGGTCCTACTTGTTATTTATTTAATTGTTCCCATACATATCTTTAAAAAATAGGAGTTAAAACTGCATATTTCTTAGTGCATTTGTGTGTACAACTGGACCAGTGCTCTGTTTTTATTTTAATTTTATTTTTTTTAATTTATTTTATAGACGTTTTAATAAGATATAACACCGCTGCGACTGTTGCTCGCTGCTCAGAGCCTCTCAGCTTCTGCGCAGAGAGGAGCATGAGCCGCGCGGCTTCTCTCGTCTTCTCCCTGGCTCCCCGTTCTGCGGTTACCCCTGGAGTTCTGGTCGTTGACTCAGGGCTCGGTTCTGTCCAGAGAGCATGGGGCACGTGCGCTCAGAGCTCTGCTGTGCGGCTACCTTCTGAACTCCCGACCCACGGGGAGAGAAAAAGAGAGGGGCAGATATTCCCGGAGCTTTTGCTAAAAAATCTGCTATAAATCATGAAATAAACAAATAAATAATGGCAATGCAATTTGAAAACATGGTGAGTCATGGACTTTAAAGAATTCAAAAATGGAAGGAGGAAAATAATGATTACTGTATTTTTAGCCTGTATGACATATTTATGGATTGATTTTTCTTCTTAAATTTGTCACAAGCTATCTGAAGATTAAATATGAAACAAACGTTGAGGCGCTAAGGTTAAGAACAAAGTTTATTTAGATACAGCAGTTAATAGAGTAATAAACGAATTCTCCACCTCCTCAGGAGTTGGTGCTGGGTCCCTGAAACACAAAAATAGACATTATGATTAAAACGGTTTACACTTCTCCATTTTAACAGGACTAGATCATTCTCTACAGCGTGAATGTGGGTGAAATGAAAAAATAGAACTTCAGCTCAGCTCTGAACGAGGGTCTGGGTTTAACCAGGCTGGAAGGCCTCAGGATTGTACGGTTTTTTGAATAAACAAATAAAATATTTGCGGATAGTTCGAGATAAATTAAATAGGGCCGAATGAACCGTCACAATTTGAAGGATTGATCAAAAGGGATTATGACATTCTATCTCAATAATTTTAGGTTATAACACTTAGACAAACGGGAAAGTTGGAAAATTGCAGTGAACCTCCCGTTAGCATAGCATAGGCTGCCCAACAGCGGACATTTTATAACTTTGTAATGGTAGACAGCTCACATCGGATTCGCTAACAAAGCGTACAGTGGCGCGTTGTGTAGATGAACAATATCGACTTTAAATAATCCAAATTTAGTTTTGTAGACGAATTTAGCAGCTAACAGCAAAGCTAACGAGCCACTAGGTCCGACTGGTTCACGAGATGTAGTCTTATAATTTGTGTAAAGGACGTGAGGAGGTAGAACCGAACGCATCATACTTACGTTCTCCAATATAAGAAGCAGAGAAAGTGGATTACCAATCTGGAAGACGTATTTTTGTGAATAGCTCCAGTGAATGTCCACGTCTTGTGAGCATTGACCGGTCGCAGGGTTGCCAGATCTCTAGACCGAAAGAAGCGATCAGCTCCTTCAAAACAAGCACAACTAAGCGACTCAATGTCCACGAGAAGCGAAAATAAAAACCCGCCACAAGCGGCTGATCAAATTTGAAAGCGGCTCCAGGGAAAACAAGCCCAATGCCGCTGGAAATAAGCGGATTTGGCAACTATGGGGACGCAAAAGACACAGTTGTTTCGTGTATAGCCTGAGCAGGGTTGCCAGGTGAGAAATGTAGGATTATCGTACACCCATCATAAACAAAATAAGTATGCTCGATAGTCACTCTATTGTTGAATACTGTAGCGTTTAACAGGCACTCACAGCTTTGTGGCGTCAGTACTGGGGGGAACCATAGACATTAATACGCATTATTGTCTGGTGGTAATTAATGACCTCTACAGAAAGTCTTCTGTCACATTTAGAAAAGCAGGATTAGCTGGAATTCCAAGACGCCTTCAGGGTTCACAAAAAAACTCCGACAGACAGTTGCGACAGGCTGATGAAAACCGATCACAACTACACGTTTACAGAATGGCGAAATTATTGTATTTTTGGCCTTTGTCGGGATTATTGATCGTACAGAGGGCAAAATTATCGTACAAATACGAAAATTATCGTACAGCTGGCAACATTGAGCCTGAGTATAATGGAGACCCCTGATGGACGAAAAAAGGTACTGCAGACAGGAGCATAATAATTTCTAGAAAAAACCAAAAACAGGTCGGAGTCACTTTATTTTTTAATTTAGTCATCCAGTTGGGTTATTCGTTCTGAAACATTTAATAAAAGTAAAGGGATGCAGGTACAGAGTTTAATAACTGTTTGGAGTCAGATGAATAAAAGAAGAGGACAGATTGGGGTTTGAAGAATAAATAATAATAATAATAATAGTAATGAATTCAATTTATAACGCACTTTTCATTAATGGAAATCTCAAAGTGCTAAGGAGGGAGTAGCCCTCACAGACAGGTCTTAAATAAATACATCTTTAATTTTAATCTATTGAGGACATAAATTGAATCTCAATTTATAATAAGTGGAGAGTTGGACTTTAAAAATCGACTAAGGGGTGACAAAGACCCGGCCCGCGGGCCGCATCCGGCCCGCCAGGGGGTTTTAGTCGGCCCGCAGATGAATGTGAATTATAAAAAAAATAAAGAATAAAAATAAACGCTATTTTCTTAAAAATCTGCAGTAATAAAACAGCTACGCTCGAAGCTCAATTCATGGGTTCACAGTTGCTTCCTAGATGTGGAAAATGGATTTAAAATTCATTCATTTCTAAATTTTGATGCACTTTTAACATGCAGGAAAGGGTTTTAACAGAACTGTTTTTTTTGTATGTCCAGAAGCCCAGATTTAGTTTTTTTAGATTTCTCTACATGGATTATGGAGCATGCATCAGGGTATTTAACAAAACAGTTTGTTGAATAAATGTTTTAAAACGTGCAATCACTGATCAGTTCTTTAATATGTAATGCACTTAAATGTTAAACTGAGTAAAAATGTAAAAGGACAATTAATTTAATGTTAATATTTTTATAATTTCTTTATTCTTTGCACTAATACAAAGACAAAAGTGGACTTTTGGAATGAGTATTCTGGTCTGACCCCCTTGAGATCAGATTAAGCTGTATGCGGCCCCCAGATCAAAATGAGTTTGACACCCCTGGACTAATAGTTATATACCTGGAACAACAGGTCAAAATGAACGAGCCCATATTTTTACTTTGAATAAATGAGCCACTGAGCTTAATAATTTCAAATTGACAATTTAGGAGGGCATGAAAATACACACGATACATAAATAAATCCAACAAGAAGGCAGATCTAGAAGGCTCAAGGAATTGGCTAATTATCATAAACTGTATACTGTACTAGCAAGGGGGTCTTAGGAAATAGTAAATTATATTTTCTGAAATAAAAGTAGGCTACAGTATTTTTTGATTTCAGGGTAAAATTGATTATTTCACTTTTAGGTAAACTAATGTTTTGGATCTGTTGTGCAGATCAGATTAAAAGATGCCTCCGTCGAAGGATCCATAATAGAGCTTGTTAACAGAAAATTAATTTGATCCTGGTCTGTTAATGATTTTTTTTTTTTTTTATTTTTTTTAAATAGCCTCATTGAACAGTGTTGATGGAACGGCAAAAGTGAGTCTTGTGAATCCCACCTCATCTTTACAGAACACATAATGGTAAATATGCATTAAGATAGGCCTCTGTCAAAACACATGCAGCATCTGACTTTTGAATCTCAGCTACTGTGGTTATTGATCAGATCGGATCAGATTTAATATGAAGGTGTGTCCGGAAACTGACTCACTGTGACTTCACTGGGAAGAACAAACTCATATGCAACCTTGCTCAAGAACTTTGAGGGGCATACGCAAGGAACGACTGAAAACAACAAAGGCACAGAAAGAACAAAAGACTGTCCACAAAAACTTTCAGCCGAGCAGAGGCAAAGACTTTCTCAAAGAACTGTCAAAACATGGTCATCAGACACAAATGGCCAGGATATACGGT
>JBBPBX010008206.1:49108-63127 GCA_038048925.1 Garcialebias charrua | reverse complement strand
GAAGTTGCACAACAAAAACAAATGGCTTTCCGCTCGCTCGAGGAATTTAATACATTTGTATCACATACAAAACATTCTTCCATGCGTCACGATGCCGTTTCCACGACCACAGCGGCGCAGACAGCTGCAGGCTCTGGCGTGAAGGCTGTTGGTGAGGTCCCCACCCGACCTGTCAATCAAATGTAGCACCCATGGCACGCGCACTAGGCTTGCAGAGTTTCAAAAATTCAGAGGTGCGCGACACGCGCCAAACCGACGCGCGGAGTCTACGCGCATTCATTCATTCATTCAACCTTTATTTATACAGGTTAGCCTCGTTGAGTCACGGGGACTCATTTACAAGAGGGACCTGTCTCACTCACACCAAACAACCATCCACTCTCACACTCACACCTAGGGTCAATTTAGAGTCACCAATCAGCCTAACAAGCATGTTTTTTGGTCTGTGGGAGGAAACCGGAGTACCCGGAGGAAACCCACGCATGCACGGGGAGAACATGCAAACTCCACCCAGAAAGGCCCCGGACCGGGATTTGAACCGGCAACCTTCTCGCTGAGAGGCAGCAGCTCTACCAGTTGTGCCACCGTGCTGCCCGTGCTGCGCAGGGGCGGGGACGGTGATATTGCGTCACTTTTGGCGTGCGTAACCTTGTGCGTTGCGCGACGCGTCGAGTATAACTCTAGCTTTATTCATCTTTCAGACTCACCATGAATTGTGTACTTTAAAATTACCTCTAACTTCAATAATGTCTGATGTTTTTCTACACATTTCTCATCAGGGACACAGAGTCAGCTACAGTCTGACAAATGTTTACCTTATTCTTCCTCTGTTTCAAAGAAAGAAAAACAAATCATTAATGAAGTTTGTTTTATTTGATTAACAAGTGTGAACATTAATAATTTTGATTGTTGTTCTCAATCATTATAATGAAATCATGTAAAATATTACAATATGGATAACATATTTCTCTGTTCTGTTTTACAGAAAGTGATTATTCCTTCAGAGACACCTGTCGTGAGCAGTCTTTGAGCTGAAGCTATTTTCTTCAGAGGGGTTGTCACAATGTCCCCTAGTTACTCAAAACAATGTTCTCAGAGCTGTTGTTTTGCACAAAGTCTCTTTGTGTGAAAAGCAGTTAACCTTGGACCACCGAACTGAGCAGATCGTCTCCGGCTCCAAACCGGAAGATGGTTCGTCTGTGGACCATTCGTTTGTTAATTCCACCTTTATTTAAACAGATCAGTCACATTGAGCCTCAAAGACTAATTTCCAAGTGAGATCTGTTTGGACAGACAATAAAAGTGGTGAAAAATGACACACAGGGTTTGGAGACAAAAAAAATCCTAACACATTTTTGACCTCTGTTTGAAGGTCAAAATGTGGTAATGAAAAAAAATCTCGCACACAAGTACATGACGCCAACATTATGCAGAGGGGGTGGCGGGGGGACTCAAAGGCGGTGAGCAGCCAGCCCGCAGAGGCACTGCAGAGTTCAGATAAAAACACTCGGTTCATATACAGTAGTTCCCTCTGGAGAGATCTGTGCAAACTCNCGAATCCAGAGTACTGAAATGATGACACAATGTTTATTCAGCTGGGCTCTTCTGAAAAGTCTGTGGAATTCCTTAGTAGAAGGTTTGGGAGGGGGAGAGAGCATCAGGTTTACAAAACTTCTCCAGGTGTATTGAGATAAGATGCCCTGTCAAGGCCAGTCAGGGAGCCGAAATTCAGATAAACACGATTGTTTTTGGGACAGGCAGAACTTTAATGACATCTACCTTTAGTCTATGTCAGTCTACTCACTTCTGAAATGTCCAAATTAAAATGACCATACCAATGAAACGTGCCTGAGAAAATCCCCAAAATCGAATCCATTCAGCCAAAAGTCTAGGTTCTCGAGACATGAACCAAGCCATCATGTAAGGCAGGCAGCCGGACCAGGTCCAGATTTGCTGCAGACAACTTCCTTGTTTTTTGATAGACCAGGAACCAGCCAAATACAAAAATCATGAACCAGTTATCATAAATCCAATTAAGTATGCGTCCTTAAGATCCACAGATGACAGCAGAGATATACACGACATCAAGTCTTCCAAGTCAATGAGATATCCATCTGTGTGCATGCCAACAGGGCAAACCGGCTCGCCTACAGCCTGTCTTCTCTTTAAAGAAATGTTATCAGTTGTGTTGAGGGACCAACTGACCAAATTGAAGTCCATAGTTATGATTCGGAAGATTTTGTAGAAGAGAGGCTCTCAGACAGTTTCACAGACAAGACAAAGGAAAAGCGAAGCGGAGACCGAGAGGAGATGTCCGCCCTTGAAAAGAGCAAGTGTTGAATCAGAGAGGTCGTACCAAGGTCCACTTGTTCAACTCCTGAGCAGATAAAAATGTAACTCAGTTACAATTGTTAGAAGTAAATAACTGCAGAAGATGAAGCCTTTTTCCACTGCAAGACTCACGTTATTGGCTTGAAGTCCAAATGTGCAGAAGGTACTGATGGACAGTGTACCTTCTCATCAGCGGTTGCCCTCAGACCCCTGAAGCTGTCACAGTGACCGTAAGCTACCTTGGACAGTTCCCGGCAAGTCCTCCTCATGGTGTGTCTGGTCT
This sequence comes from Garcialebias charrua, assembly GCA_038048925.1. Lineage (NCBI taxonomy): Eukaryota > Metazoa > Chordata > Actinopteri > Cyprinodontiformes > Rivulidae > Garcialebias > Garcialebias charrua. The sequence continues at coordinate 60,513 of JBBPBX010008206.1, read as the reverse complement.
GTTCCACCAGAGAACCCCAGAAAGACGAGTGACCTGGTGCCTTCAAGCTGACCCGGTAAGGAGCAGGACCTAGTGACATGATGCCTTGGTCTGGTTGTGCTATTTTAAGCTGATGCAACTTGGTAAAGCATTCCCTGGCTTGCAGTGATGATAAATGACTTTATCTGATCAGATTAAACAACTTCTCTCAACCAAAAATCCAAAGTAACTGTTAGAATAACCAAACTTTGTCTAAATTCATGCGCGTCTAAAACTTAAATAATTCCTGCTCAAAGAGTCGATTTTGTCTTAGATAAGAGAATTAAGCCTTGATTGATTCATTGTTATTGTTTGTTTATTATTGTTGTTGATTTTAGTTTAATTATTTTTGTAATAAAACTTCAAAGACAACTTTGTTCTCTTTATTCAGATGAATATTCATGTGTTATGATATAAAAGTCCCTGTAATTAACGGATTCTACTTCAGCAACTGATTCTGATGATTAAAGGGTAAATAAGTTGTTGTTGATCAATAAACTGACCAGCTGGTGCCCCACTTTAACGAGAGCTAAAGAAATAAAACAAACGTAGTGAAGGGGATGGAAAAAGTGTCACCCTTCTTCCTCCATCTCTCTCCTTCATATTGCTACACCAGCAAACTGGTCCACTATGAGAGGGTTCTATTTATAAGACTGAGTTTATTATAGCTCCTTAGACTGAAGTCTTTTGGATGCAAGATGAAATGTTTCAACAAGAAGAATCCATCCAGAGGACCTGACTTTACTATTTTAGATATAGCTCGAGTTATTTCTCTTTCATCACAATTTTGTTCTGCTCCTCTTCTTTTGTCTTAATCTCCCTCTGAAGATGCCTTTGGCTGTTGATGAAAGCTCTGGCCGCACTTCTTTCAAGCTGTAAAATGTTCAGTCTTTGCTGCAGGCTCACAGTTTCTCACCGTGTTTTTCTTTTTGTAAATCCGCCAGTACTCTGGTATGAGTGACCATCAAGGGAGGTCGTGTTTATTTGTTTCTCCTGGCACAACTCCAGGTTAATTTTCCCACACTTGCTTTTCCTTTTCCCTCATGCCAAACTCAACCACTCAAAAAATCTTTCTCATTTGCCATCCCACCTAAATTGATGTACGGTTGTCTCTCATAAGCCATCAATAATGTATTCTCCGTTGCTGCTAAAGCTGGATTATCAGAAACATTGGCTCTGCGTGCTTTTTGGATAAATCAAAACTATCCAGAGTCTGTTCTCTTTCGAGAAAATTCTTTTTTCCTCCTGGTTTTCTAAGTTCATCCTGTTTCCCCGCTTGATGTGAGAAATCTTTTACACAGCAAGGGATTTGCTGAAAGGTCTTACCAAGTAATTGCTTGCTACCTAGAAGAAAAATCATTATTTGATAGTTAAACTTACATGGATGTGTTTAACAGTGCATATATTTGTGCATCTTTGTTCTTACATGAGTCGAGGAACTGAAATGGTTACACTCGTGTGACTGTTGCAGGAAATGTTCCAGGGCCAAAGCTATTCTTATGGGAATTCTCCCAACAACCCGAAACTCTGAAAGAACATCCTGCTTCATAAAACCCACATCAAAACGACAAACTCTTTGAAGCCCGCAGAGCTGACGGCAGGCAGGTTCTCTGTAGACGAGGCTACATGTAGCTCAAACCTCCATAGCCTTTCCATCTGAGCAGCTGACAGCGTGGCGTTTCTGCAGTTTTCTGAAGACAGATCACACTTTGCGTTAGACGTTTTTAAAGTCTCAGTTTGAAAAGGATGCAAGAAAACCTGCACTTTCTACAACCTGAGCATCTCGTCATTCTCAAAGACGTTGTTTTGACAGATGTACAAAACGTATTTATAGCCGACACTTTATGTAAGTGGCCTTTCAGTTGAAACGCACACTGATGCACTGTTTGCATCTGAAAGGCTTTCCTGCATGCCATCTTCCCACTTTGATCTGCGTGCTTAAAGACCTCAAAAGCCAATAAAAAAAACACATGAATGGGTTTAAAACCTTTTTAAACAGCCAGCAATTATCAAAATATCAGAGGAACGGAATCTTGCATACTCACTGTTTTCACCTAAAAAGGGGCATGTGTAAAGTAACTCCTTGTGCTGTGTTATTACATTTTTATGAGCACTGTCAATAGCCTTCATTATTGTTTCATTGTTGCCATTGCATTCCTGCAGAAGAAAGTCTGTGCTGAATATTTAACCTTAAATATTAACATTAAACATGCATTATTTATGATGCCATTATTTAGCTTTGGGTGCTTAAGTCAAGCGGTAGAGGCGGAATAAATTTAGGTGCCTTCAAATTAGAGTTTTTCAGCGTGATATTGATCCATCAATCTTACAAACCCATTTAATTCTGTTCAGGGTTACAGGGAGGAGTGCCAACTTTCACTGGTCACCAGGTGGGAGGTGGGGTACACCAGTGGTTTAGTCTACATTTTTGTAGTGGGTATACTGTGCTTAGTAACCAAAGTACACTGGTTAGTACGATGCAATTGTCAATTTACTTAGATTTTTAAGCATACTGTACATTTACAAATTTCTCTGACACATTGTGTCCAGGTCTCTCTTGTAAATGAGTCCTTGAGGCTCAATGGGATTAACCTGCCTAAATAAAGGTTGAATGAAATATTTGAATACATGTCCAACAAACTTTGTACAACAGTTGGCTTTGTATTAAAAACATGTTGTAGAATTTATAAAACAGTATCAAAGCCAAACATGTTCAAGTATTAAAAGTAGAGAAGTATTAATTATATAATAATTTGCTGGATAAGTGAATGTAATAAACAAGTGCTGCATACTGATAGATTGTTACGGAAGTGTTTAACTGCCATTTATTGTATCAATGACATGTGCCTAATGATATGTCATGTATCATTGGGCACTTTTAAATGGGTATACTGAAATTATCAAGCTTTTCTAGTGGGTATACTCCGTATACCTGCATATCGTGTAGACTACACCAATGGGGTACACCATGAACAGGTCACCAGTCTCACAAGGTCAACACAAATGCATACTCATTGTGGTAAAAATTTAATATCTTACTTGCTGTAAAGCCATCCATCATCTGCCAAGTATTTGTGGTCATGGAGGCACCAAGCTCAAAGGGGAAACTCAGACATGGCAGTGCTCCTCAGCTCCTCCTGGATGTCGGGATCTGGGTGTTTTTGTGCTTGTTCTTGTGGTAGTTTTTAGTTTTCTCTGTGAATCTGTTTTTCCTGGGTCTTCACTGTTCCTTGTGTTTTGTCTTCTGCGTTAGGTGTTTGGACATTTTTTGTGTTTGAGTTCTATTTCTTGCGTTTTACCTGTGTCTCCAGCTTCACCTGTTCATTCTCACAGTCACGGCAGGTGTCCATCATTATGTATCTTTAGTGTCTTTTTAAATCAGCGTCATAGTGCTTTCTCCCTGTCAGTGCATTGTGCTTTCTACTAATTTTTGAGATGTAGCTGGAGGATAATAACATGTGTGGTCTGGAATGACATGAAAACTATTACCCCGGAATTACACTACATGCGTTACGGCTCCGCCCCGCTCCGGTCCGACCTCCGCAGCAAATACGCACCCATTATAATAAATGACAGAATTTACACTGGCTCCGCACGGCGGCGGCGAGCTGCGGAGAGCGGACGGCAGTCCGTCAAAATTAGAAATTTTTCTATTTCTGCCGGATGACGGAGCTGTGCCGGAGTCAACTTTTGAAGATTACGTCGCACCAACAGGAAAAGGAACGAGCACAACTTCCGTATTTACAAAATAAAATCACCACGGGCGGACTAATCCTAGCTCTATACGGATTTATTTGTACAAAAATGCTGTCAAACTATCATTTATGACTATTCTATGACTAAACTATTATATTTATGACTATGACTACACCTAATAACGCAATACAAAAATAAATAAATAAAAAAGTATTTTATTCTGAAATGTAAACATCACTTCCTGTTGCTCAAACCATGTAGCTCATTTACGAGAGAAGATCAAGGCAGCAGTCTCTCTACAGTTGTTCTCCTTCTTTCCACCGAATGAATTGTTTTGTTCTGACTTACTTATTTATCACTTGATTTATCGCGCGATCTCGCACGTGTCTTGGAGCGGCGCATCCAGGCGGACCTGAGCGGAGCGGAGGCAGTGGGAATTGGACTCGTTCAGCTGCGACCTGCGGACCGGAGCGGGGCGGAGCCGCGTGCAGTGTAATTCCGGGGTTACTGGTTACAGCAGCAGGGCTAGGGTGGGCTGTATGGACCTCCAGAGAGCTGAGGAACTGAACTCATTTTTCAACCGGTTCAGTCCCCCAATGACCAGCTGCTCACTCCCACTGGCCTCCCTGGATCATGTACATACTACTCCTCTTCAAGATGCCTCTCTTCCATTCTTGGAGGTGCCCACCACTCCCACCTCAACTCTTCCATCCGTCACAGTGACCAGGGAGCTTCGACATCTCCATTCGAAAAAGGCTGCAGGTCATGACCAGGTCAGCCCAAGCCTCTTGAAAGCCTGTGCTGAGGAGCTGGGTGAACCCTTACAGCAGGTCTTCAACTTGAGTCTGAGGCTGGGGAGAGTTCCTTCACTGTGGAAGACACCCAGCATTGTTCCAATCCCAAAGAAGACTCAACCCCAGGAGCTTAATGACAACAGGCCGGTTGCACTCACATCACGAAAACACTGGAGCGACTGGTCCTTCAGCTTTTTCATCCTCAAGTGTTGGCTGTGAGTGACCCCCTTCAATTTGCTTACAAGGAGAAGGTGGGTGTTGAGGATGCTGTTATCTACCTCTTACATTGTGCCCTCACATACCTTGATGTGGATGGGTGTATGGTGAGGATGCTATTCTTTGACTTCTCCAATGCTTTTAGTACAATCAATCCCAGCCTTCTCCAAGATAAACTTAACATCATGTCTGTGGACGTCCACCTGATGCGCTGGATAGCGAAGTATTTGACCAACAGACCCTAGTTTGTCCGAGTTGGTGGTTGCAGGTCCTCAACGTTGCCCAGCAGCACTAGAGCACTTTAGGGTACAGTGATTTTGCCCCTCCTCTTCACTCTCTACACCACTGTCTTTCAGTACAACTCTGATGCCACATGCAGAAATTCTCTGGTGACAGTGCTATCGTGGCATGTATTGGGGAGAGGGAGGAGGGGGAGTACAGGGGCCTGGTGAAGGACTTTGTTGGGTGGTCCCATCAGAACAAGATTTTGATGAATGCCACTAAAACCAAAGAGGTGGTGCTGGATATCCGCAGAGCTCCACGCCTTCTGCAGCCCATCATTATTGATGGATCGGAAGTTGAGGTGGTCTCAACCTACAAGTATTTGGGGCTACAGCTGGACAACAAGCTGAACTGGACTATACATATGGATGCTGTGTACAAGAAGGGGCAGAGCAGAATGTACTTTCTCAGAAGGCTGACCTCTTCCAGGTAGTGCATTAACAGAGTACCCGAGTTTTCGACAACTCGAGTGCTTTGACTTCTATCGAGGCTTTTTTGTCCACCTCGGGTAGCCGTAGTGACGTCACATTTCACATTTCACAGCGCGCGGGGCAGCTTTTAGCTTTTAGTAGACGCTACAAAATGGATTCCTGTGTGCGCACGGATGTTAATGGAGCAGGCCGTCTTGTCAAAAAGGTAAAACAGTTTATAATTTTATAAAATGCGCTACTTCGTGTTGACTTTCTTTGTAGTAGATTGTGACAGCAGAGGGCAGTGTTGCAATGCAGGTCCCATATTATAACACGGCCGAAACGGCTTCCTGTCTCTCGTTTCACAAACAAAAAAAAACAAATATTCATCTCTCTAGAGCTACCAAAAACCTATAAACACAATCTCTAAAAGTAAACCTAAATTGCACAGCTGCAGGCGGTGGTACGGTGTGGCTGTGGCCCCATTTGTTTTTTAAGTTTCGGTTTTCAGCGCATTACTTTCACTTTTAAAATTAATAATAATAACTAATAGTTTTGTTTTTCCTGTGACTTATCTGCAGTATGATACATGATAGGAGCATAATAAATGCTCCCAATGTTTTGTTGGTCTTTTTTTTCTTTTTGTAAAGACGTTTTTAGGCATTTATATTTATTTATTTATTTTGCATCGTAAGACACTGTGACGTCATCGGCTACTCGAGCGTCGTTCGAGTTTTTTTATGTTAATGTCGAGGTTAAAAATTATGTACTCGTTCAACCCCTACTTCCAGGGTCTGCTCTAAGTTGTTGCATGTGTTCTCCTAATCCATTGTGTCCAGTATACTTTTTTTTGTGTTTTGTGTTGGGAGGGCAGCACTAGGAAGATGGACATCCAAAGGCCGAATCGGCTCATTAAGCAGGCGGGTTCTGTAGTGGGACTGGGCCTTGACTTTGTGGAAAAGGTGGTGGAGCAGAGGACGCGCTCCAAGATCAGGGCGATCATGTCCAATCAGGGCCACCCCTGAACTCTGTCTTCTCTATCCAGCAAAGCTCAATGATCTCCAGACTCCGTTCACTGAGGTGTTCTACTGAGAGACTAACTTGTTTGTCCCTCGTGCCACTAGGTTGTATAATTCAGCCACTCCTGGCAAGAACCAGAGAAGCTAGCTGGTTATGTTGTTGCTTAGGGTTGTTATTTTTTATTATTATTATTTATTGCTCTTTTTTAATACTCTGGTTTTTATAAAAACTCGGGAGTGGGAGGAGTTCGGAGAGGCCATGGAGAATGACTTCCGTACGGCTTCGAGGCGATTCTGGTCCACCATCCGGCGTCTCAGGGGGGGAAAGAGGTACGCGACCAACACCATTTATGGTGGGGGTGGCGTGCTGCTGACCTCAACTCGGGATGTTGTGAGTCGGTGGGCGGAATACTTCGAAGACCTCCTCAATCCTACTGGCACGTCTTCCACTGAGGAAGCGGAGCCTGGGGACTTTGGGTCGGGTTCTCCGATCTCTGGTGCTGAGGTCGCCGAGGTGGTTAAAAAGCTCCGCGGTGGCAAGGCTCCGGGGGTGGATGAGATTCGCCCGGAGTTCCTTAGGGCTCTGGATGTTGTAGGGTTGTGTTGGCTTACGCGACTCTGCAATATCGCGTGGACATCGGGGGCAGTTCCCTTGGATTGGCAGACTGGGGTGGTGGTTCCCCTATTCAAAAAGGGGGACCGTAGGGTGTGTTCCAACTATAGGGGGATCACACTCTTAAGCCTCCCTGGTAAGGTCTATTCAGGGGTTCTGGAGAGGAGGGTCCGTCGGATAGTCGAACCTCGGATTCAGGAGGAGCAGTGTGGTTTTCGTCCTGGTCGTGGAACACTGGACCAGCTCTACACCCTCAACAGGGTCCTGGAGGGTGCGTGGGAGTTTGCCCAACCAGTTTACATGTGCTTTGTGGACTTGGAGAAGGCATTCGACCGCGTCCCTCGGGGGGTTCTGTGGGGGGTACTCCGGGAGTATGGGGTACCAGGCCCATTGATATGGGCTGTTAGGTCCCTGTACGACCGGTGTCAGAGCTTGGTCCGCATTGCCGGCAGTAAGTCAGGCTCGTTTCCGGTGAGAGTTGGACTCCGCCAAGGTTGCCCTTTGTCACCGATTCTGTTCATAACTTTTATGGACAGAATTTCTAGGCGCAGCCAAGGTGTTGAGAGGATCCGTTTTGGTGACCTTAGAATCGCTTCTCTGTTTTTTGCAGATGATGTGGTCCTACTGGCTTCATCAGTTCGTGATTTACAACTTTCACTGGAGCGGTTTGCAGCCGAGTGTGATGCGGCCGGGATGAGGATCAGTTCCTCCAAATCCGAGGCCATGGTCTTGAGCCGGAAAAGGGTAGCATGCCCTCTCCGGGTCGGGGAGGAGGTCCTGCCCCAAGTGGAGGAGTTTAAGTATCTCGGGATCTTGTTCACGAATGAGGGAAAACTGGAGCGTGAGATCGATAGGCGGATAGGTGCAGCGTCCGCAGTGAAGCGGGCGCTGTACCGGTCTGTCGTGGTGAAGAGAGAGCTGAGTCAAAAGGCAAAGCTCTCAATTTACCGATCGATCTACGTTCCCACCCTCATCTATGGTCATGAGCTTTGGGTTATGACCGAAAGAACAAGATCTCGGATACAAGCGGCTGAAATGAGTTTTCTCCGCAGGGTGGCTGGACTCTCCCTTAGAGATAGGGTGAGAAGCTCAGTCATCCGGGAGGGACTCGGAGTAGAGCCGCTGCTTCTCCACATCGAGAGGAGCCAGTTGAGGTGGCTCGGGCATCTGGTTAGGATGCCTCCTGGACGCCTCCCTGGTGAGGTGTTCCGGGCATGTCCCACCGGGAGGAGACCCAGAGGAAGACCCAGGACACGCTGGAGGGACTATGGCTGTGTCTCAATTCAGGGGCTGCGTCCTCATGAGGACCCAGCCTAGCTGGGCCGAGTAGGCCACGCACTCACAAGACCGGGTGGGCTGAGCGAAACTGCTGAAATGGGACGGTCTAGCCTTCAGGTTTGCCGGCCTTGAAGTGGGTGGGGCGTTCTCTTGAAGTGGGTGGGAAGTTCTTGTGTGCGCGCTTGGTGTGTGTGGAAAGAGAAGGGACGCCGCTAAAATATATTAGTTAGCTGAATACATGTATATATATTAGTGTTTCTGAGTTTACTGTTTGTTAAGAACTGATTACAAATCAGCTTATAAGGGGCGATCTGTTAAAACCCAGAGTGGACCTCTGAAACGCAAGTTGTCCATTAGCTCAGTTGGTAAATCAACTTGCGATTGGTGCAGAGATGCTTTTCTCGAAGCTGGTTCGAATCTCACTCGGTACGGTTAAAACTTATTTTACGTTTGTCTTTTATTGGATAAAAAAATGAGGACTGAGATTAAAAGGAAGGAGTTTGTGAAACTCCTTCTTTTTTTTTATCCAATAAAAGACAAACGTAAAATAAGTTTTAACCGTACCGAGTGAGATTCGAACCAGCTTCGAGAAAAGCATCTCTGCACCAATCGCAAGTTGATTTACCAACTGAGCTAATGGACAACTTGTGTTTCGGAGGTCCACTCTGGGTTTTAAAAGATTGCCCCTCAGAAAATCCTTGCTACGCACGTGTAAAATAATCTGATTTGTAATCAGTTCTTCAAAAACAGTAAACTCAGAAACACTAATATACTGTATATTCAGCTCACACATTTTTTTTTTGTCGTTTCTGTAGTAAAATTTTAATGAGATATATTCGAGCTGAGGTTGTTTGAGATGACTAAATAAAGGTTGAATGAATATTCGCGCTGAGGTTGTTGTTAAAACGAGCTGATGACTCAACAACACGCAGCAGCCCGACCCTGCACGCAGAAAGTCCCCCCCCCGCGAAATCTCTGCTGGCGCTATGAATTCTGGGATAGCCTCCGTCTTGAAGGATTCACGAATGCATCCTTCGATTTCGGCAGGAAGTAGGCCGCATTCCTCGGCCGCATGAGGAGGAGTCTTCGAATTGGGACAGTCCTCCGCGCGGGGCAATGACGTATGCGGCCGACAAATGCGCACTCATGAGGATGCAGCCCCTGAATTGAGACACAGCCTATGTTTCTCGGCTGGCCTGGGAACGCCTTGGGATTCCCCCAGAGGAGCTGCTCCAAGTGGCTGGGGAGAGGGAAGTCTGGGCCTCCCTACTTAGGCTGCTACCCCCGCGACCCGACCCCGGATAAGCGGAAGAAGATGGATGGATGGATGGATGGTTTTTTATGTGGTGTGTTTTTACCTTATTGTTTGCATGAATAAGATCTACAGATCGCTATCTATCTATCTATCATCTATCTATCTATCTATCTATCTATCTATCCATCTATCCATCCATCTATCCATCTATCCATCCATCCATCCATCTTTTTTGTTTTTTTAATCTTTTTTTATTTATTTATCATGACCTGGATGATTGAGAATCTTTATCATCATATAATCATTGTTTTACAGTAAGTAAACACTGAGAAGTCCAACTATAAATGTGATGACTTAGCAAGGGTGTCAAACTCACTTACAGAAGGGGGCAAAAAATTAAAACCTTTTTCAAACTAAGGGCCCGTTTTAGAATCTTCTTTAGCTCAAATCAAGATACCCAACATATTTTCTTGTTTAAAGCAGGGGCGACCGGCCAATAGGGGGCACTAGGGGGCCACCCCACTTGAACTTCTGGACCATTTTATATTGAATACTTTAATTTTTTTTATAAAAATGAAATAATAAAATTAAAATATTTCAAAATATATGCATATATGTTTTTAGTTGTGTAGGATAACTATTTTGTGAGTAAAGATGAGTCATATTGTTTGTTTCAAAAACGTTTTCTGATTATTGACATATTTCCTGTTTTGGGGGCGCATGGATCTTATCCATAGGCTCTCATTATGAATGGCGCATGCGCAGTTATTCCACAACGTTACAAAACAATGGGAATATGCTGGGCGCAGTTTTCACCGCCCTGAACACGTCCAACGTGAGCTCTACCTACCGATCGCGTGTTTCCGACCGTTTATTTATTTATTTTTGTCTGGAAATGTCATTGACTCAAGCAGGCTTGCTCAGGTAAGTTTTAAATCATTGAAAGCCCTTTATCTAATGTCTAATTGCATTTCTGACTGATGTACCTCTCAAATTTTAGATAGCTGATTGTGAAAAAAGCCTTCAGCTGACTGTTTATTCTAAAAGTGGCAACTGGTAAGTTTGTTTTTGGAGCTAGCATGCTAATGCTAGCCTTTATCTAATGCTTATATTATTATATTACCATTCCTGACTGATGTCCTCTCCAGTGACCAGTGACGTCACCGAGCGCAGGATCACGGAGCAGAACAGCAGCTGGAGCAGACCAGTGATGTCACAGAAACCAGGAGCAAGGAGCAGCAGCTGAATCGGACCAGTGACGTCACCATCCTCCCTGATCACGCTGTTGCTCCCTGCTGACCTGAAACAGGCTGGGATCATGTCTTCAATTTCAGGTCTTTCTGGCAACGCAATCTATTTGTTGCAAATTATCGGTTTCTACCTGTTGATTCTGGGTCCAGCGGACCATGGCCGCATTAATTCATCTTCACAAGGGGGCTGGTGCCCTCCTCAGCCCAATACAAACTACAGTTGGGACAATACAAGCTACAGTTGGTCCTCCACAACAGATTTGTTTGCCCATTTAATTTGTGATACCTTATGGTCTGAAACTTTTCTGCACCATTCATATTACTGTCCTTATTTTCAATTCTCAGACTACCTGGAATCATTGAATCTTATCAACACATCTGGATCTGCCCATCACTGCAACTTTCATTGTTTTTGGGTTCTGAATTTTTTTCATTCAACCTTTATTTAGTCAGGTAAATCTTTTGAACCTCATGGGCTCATTTACGAAAGCGACCTGCTAAAACTAAAGAACAATGAACAGCAGTGATAGAATTTCATTAAACAATAAACAAACAAACAATAAACAATAGAAAA
>JBBPBX010008206.1:34456-47116 GCA_038048925.1 Garcialebias charrua | reverse complement strand
TTAATCCTGATCGATTTTTAAAGTTACGGTAATTAGACAAAGGTAAACATTTATTACTGTTTGCATGTAGACATTTACAAACAAACAGTAAAAAAGTACTAATAAAATATTCAGTTTAACTGATGGGACTTTGTTGAACTCAGAGTTTAGTTTGATGCTTGTTTTTATTTTTAGTCTAAATCCACAGAAATGTGTGTATTTTTCTTCTTTTGGCTGCTCCCTGCAGGGACAGAGCAGGCAAACTCGCATGAAGACTTGGTGATATTTTTTTAGGCCGGGTGTCCTGCCTGGCAACCTCTGACCCCTGAGCTGCCGCAGCCCACGTGCGTGGAGCTGAGGGCTTCCACTCAGGCGCAGCAGGACACCCTGCTCAAGGACCAAGCAGGGCAAAATAGATCACCCACATTTAGATGTAACATTCCGGGGGATTTGAACCAGCCACCTCCTGATTACCGTACATGCTTTCCTTGTCCAGCCTGTGCACCGCCACTCCCCTGCAGAAATGGGTTTTATTTAATGTGCAAACTTATGACAAAATAAAAATCTTATTTTGACAATTTTTGTGGTAGATGTATTTTTGTGTCACCTCAATAAAAATAAAACACTCAAGAAAACATTTCACATTTAAAATCCTAGTTTTATCTATCTGTATACAGGTAGTCCCCAATTTACGAACGAGTTCCGTTCCTACGGCCGTTCGTAAGACGGAAATCGCCGTAAGTCGGAAAACACACGAGCCGCCACTTATACATGTACAGTACATGTACGGTACTGTACAGTTACCAAGCACTTCGCCTATCCGAAAGGCCCCGGCAGAGCTCTGCGTACGGCCTGTACGCCGCTCTACGCGCGTGTTCTGTGCGCATGCATTCACAAGCACAGCTCTGCGTTCGTTCTCGCGTTAAATGCTCGCGTTTTAGCTCCAAATTCTTGTCGTAATTTGAGCAGCTGCGCGCAGAGCGTTTACCTACGGGACAAACTGAGGTCGCTGATTGGTCATTTGCTGACACGCCTACTGAATTGATTGACAGGTCGGGGGGGGGAAAAAGGCACGAGCTGTCAGGCTGCAGCCGCTGCGGTGTTCTAAACTTTATATGTTAAAAAAAGTTCTAAAAAATAAAAACAGAGAGTGCTGGTCCTGCAGCCCACAGCCCACCAGGAAATCGGTAGAACCTCCCGCAGCCACGTAGGACCCGAGTTTAATTCGCTCGTGACAAATTCATTCATTTCTCATCATTTCAGTCATGGAGCAATGGAGGAGGAAGCGATGCGATCACTTGACTTTTGGCAAAAAAACAAAAGAAAAGGCCAGATCATGGATGAAGAAGGGGAATTTAATACATTTGTGTCACATACAAAACAGTCCGGCGCCGGGCAGTTTATTGTGAGACAACGCGCCTCGCGTACGCGGTCGTAAAATTTGAGCTTTGTGCGTTCGTGCCCTGCGGGGCTACGCTTGTGCCTCTGCGTATGTACGGCGTACAGCGGCGTAACTACGCAGAGCTCTGCCGGGGCCTTTACACAGTACCCTACATAATTATCAAAAAACACACACAGTACATTTGGAGACATAATAAATAGTTAATTTCTTACTTTGAGCTGGTCAAGCCTGTCTCCGTCTTTTTGCATGTTAGCTTGTTGCACGTCCGAGCGCTGCAACTTCGTGCTGCTTCACGCGGTCCAAACTGTTTACAGGAAGGACTGTTAGCATGTTAACTCCATACATTTGGAGCCATAATGAAGGGGGAAAGAGTTAATAACTTAGGCTACTGGGAGCCGTTTCTCCGCGGTGTCCATCCAAAAAGCTGCGCCGCGTTAGCATGTTAGCCCCTCCAATAGCTGCACCCGTTAGCATGTTAGCCCCTCCAAAATGCTATGCAGCTGTTTCTTTGCATTTTAGCATGTTAGCTCGGTGTCCATCCAACATCTGAGGTTGCCAGGCGGACATCGAGGCGAGCTCCCGGCCGCAGCAGGCCTCTCCGCCGCCCGTCGGCTTCGTGTCCCCGGTGGGGCTGGCGTTAGCATGTTAGCCCCTCCAAAAGGCTGCCGCAGCTGTTTCGCCGTGTTTTAGTATGTTAGCTTGGTGCGGCAGAGCAATCGGCGGCTGCTACTCCGGGTTTGAGACGTCCACAGAGTTCACCAAGCGTTTCCATCACATTTATCCGTATGAGGCAAACTCTGATCAGACGCACAGTCCATCCAAAGCCGGCTGTCGAGGCCGGAGCTAACAGAAACTGGCGAGCACTGCCAAAAACTGCCGGACACTGCCGAAAACTGGCGGAAACTGTCGGAAACTGCTGGAAACTGCTTAAATTGACTTAAAAATAATAATAATAATAATAATTTATTTATAAAGCCATTTAAAACAACAACAGCTACAACAAAGTGTTATACATGAAATCAAGAACATTTAAATCCAAATTTTTATTTTTTTTTAATTAGATTTCATATTTTTATTAATAAGATGCATTCGTAACACCGAATCGCCGTAAGTCGAGACCGCCGTAACTCAAGGACCACCTGTATTTTATTCCCATTTTATAGTCATTTCGGTTTGTTTGTTAGGAAAATGTCTCATAAAACACAAAAGTTCATGCTCAATGATCCAGGTATAAAATCCAACATTCAGTCAGGTCATCTGGACGGTTTCTTTTTTTTTTTTTTTGCTGAGACGTTTCGTCCTTCATCCAAAGGACTTCTTCAATCTGAGCTGACTGAACATTGATGGATTTGTACCTGGATGATTGAGCATGAACTTTGGTGTTTTGAACCACTTGGCATGACTGTCTCAGAGGAGTTGATGGGCCCCAGAAGCCATCTTAGCACCAGCAAACTGTTTTTTCCCCTCCTTCCACTATGGAGTGTGCTGTTTGTGGGAATCAGTTTGTTGGTGGCTATTTAAAACTAAATAAACGGTGCCGGCTTTATCATGAAATCCTGTTTTCACTTTGACTTTATAAAATAATCTGTTAATTAAAGTTAACTCAGCTGAAAATTCACAAAAAGACTAAATTGTTGGATCACTCGGGAATATTTCCCTCAAACATGTTTAAAGAAGAGATACGGCCTTTGGTTGAACTTTATTCTAACCCACAGACGTACAAATCACAAAACAAGAACTACACTTTAAATCAAAGCTAAAATAAAACCTGTATACAAGAAACAAAACCACATATCTAAATTAAACAATAAAAGTGGACACAACGAGCGCAGATACATCAAATGATGAAGATATAGAATTTTAAATATAGATTAATATAGGACTGGAAAGCACCTTGCATGGTAGTCTGCCGCCACCGGTTTATGAATGTGTGTAGCATTCAATATATGTGTAGCACTTTGAGATTTTCAGTAATGAAAAGTGCGTTATAAATTGAATTAATTATTATTATTATTATAGATGTTTTTGTAGGACCTGGTTCATCAGATTTAATTCAGTTTATTTATAAAGCGCCAAGTCACAACAGAAGTCATCTCAGAGCATAGAACAGAAATATTCATTTATAAAAATAATGATTTAACATTATTTATCTGCATTATTTATTTATTAGCAGGATTTTGGATTCTGGACACGCCTCCAGAACCGGTCCGAGAACCGGTAAAGAGCTGATCTGAGCAGAAGGAGCGGTGGCCGGTGGGAAAGTGGCATTAGACCTGAAAGCTTTCGCCTGGAAATCAGCGTCAGTTCCGATTTTTATCCACAAAGCAACTCGTTCAGCTTTATTTTATTTTCAGCATCTCGTTGGGTCTCTGTGGACTTGTCTCTGCTGCTGCCGTTAGCTGTTGTTGTTTATCTAGTAAACAGACAAATACATGTGTAAAAAAAAAAAAGAAATAACCTCCAGGTTCAGTCTGTGGTTTTATTAGACAGATACGATGAAACCAGATGTTGTCAATGTGTAGGAAGACGGGCGGGGGGCACCCCGCACCCCCACCACCTGTAGAGGAGGCTCCACGCTGGGAGACCATCTGCTGGATGTGTGGAAGGTAATGATTAATATTTGTGTGTGTGGTTATAAATATGGCCTTTTAAATGATCCAAACCAACACTCTTCATTCCTTTAAACTCATTTAGGATCTTTAGGTTGCGCCCGAGACCCTCGTCCCCAAACCGTAGAACAAATCTTCACAATTTAAATTGTAATAAAATTAAAATTCAATGTTATAGAAAACACTGGACCAAAGAATAAATAAAATGCACGTCGTGGATTTCAATTTAATGCTCGTACTTGTGTGTGAGAGTTGGACAAGGTTGCCCTTTGTCACCGATTCTGTTCATAACTTTTATGGACAGAATTTCTAGGCGCAGCCAAGGTGTTGAGAGGATCCGTTTTGGTGACCTTAGAATCGCTTCTCTGTTTTTTGCAGATGATGTGGTCCTATTGGCTTCATCAGATCGTGATCTACAACTTTCACTGGAGCGGTTTGCAGCCGAGTGTGATGCGGCCGGGATGAGGATCAGTTCCTCCAAATCCGAGGCCATGGTCTTGAGCCGGAAAAGGGTAGCATGCCCTCTCCGGGTCGGGGAGGAGGTCCTGCCCCAAGTGGAGGAGTTTAAGTATCTCGGGATCTTGTTCACGAATGAGGGAAAACTGGAGCGTGAGATCGATAGGCGGATAGGTGCAGCGTCCGCAGTGAAGCGGGCGCTGTACCGGTCTGTCGTGGTGAAGAGAGAGCTGAGTCAAAAGGCAAAGCTCTCAATTTACCGATCGATCTACGTTCCCACCCTCATCTATGGTCATGAGCTTTGGGTTATGACCGAAAGAACAAGATCTCGGATACAAGCGGCTGAAATGAGTTTTCTCCGCAGGGTGTCTGGACTCTCCCTTAGAGATAGGGTGAGAAGCTCAGTCATCCGGGAGGGACTCGGAGTAGAGCCGCTGCTTCTCCACATCGAGAGGAGCCAGTTGAGGTGGCTCGGGCATCTGGTTAGGATGCCTCCTGGACGCCTCCCTGGGGAGGTGTTCCGGGCATGTCCCACCAGGAGGAGACCCAGAGGAAGACCCAGGACACGCTGGAGGGACTATGTTTCTCGGCTGGCCTGGGAACGCCTTGGGATTCCCCCAGAGGAGCTGCTCCAAGTGGCTGGGGAGAGGGAAGTCTGGGCCTCCCTACTTAGGCTGCTACCCCCGCGACCCGACCCCGGATAAGCGGAAGACAATGGATGGATGGATATGTGTTTATCCATCCATCCATTATTTTTACCCGCTTCTTCCTTTTCAGGTTGTAGGAGTCACTGCTGCCCATATCCAGCCATCACTGTGTGAGAGGCGGGGGACACCCTGGACATGTCTCCAGTCCATCACAGGGACACACAAGACAACCAGTCACTCTCTCACTCACACCTAGAGACAATTTAGAGTTACCAGTCAGTCTAACATGCATGTTTTTAGTCTGTGGGAGGAAACCGGAGTACCTGGAGAAAACCTACGCATTCACAGAGAGAACATGCAAACTCCCCCCAGACTGGGATTTGAACTGGCGACCTTCTTGCTGAGAGGCTTCAGCTCTATCGACTGAGCTACTGTGCTGCCCTAAGTGGTTAATATGTTACATTATATGTATTTATATATATATATATACCGTTTTTTTTTACAACACAGACATAAACATAAAAAACAAGAAAAGTAATAAACCAGACAAACCAGTTCAGAGTTATGTCTCCACCACACTGAGTGGGAGAACCTGACGCAGAACGCCTTCACACCTTTGTTTTTTGACGGAGTCACGTATTAGCAGGTTTTAAAACGTTGTTTTTGTGAACATTAGGCGTTCTGCGTGTTCAGCAGCTGCACGCTGACGCTGTGTGGGAGTTTTAATGAGAACAAGTTAATGTGCTGCTCACATAATGACTGAACGCTCGCAGGTTACTTCCTGCGTCCCGCTGCACCAACACTCTGCAACCAGGGAAGCGTTTCTGACTTTATTCTTTTACAGGTAGTCCCCGATTTACGAGCGCTCTGATCTGCGAGGTTCCAGACTTACGAGCTGCGAATTTTTGGAAAAAACGAAAAAAATACTGAGTTTTCATGTGTTTTTTCACTACAGTTAGTTAGTTAAGCATATAAACACACGTTTCCGATCATTTTTATGCACTCAAAAGTAGTTTTTAGATGAAAATAGAGTGTTTTTAGTCGCGCTAGCGAAAACCGTTCCAATTTACGAGCGGATTTCCGGATTTACGAGAGAAATGGCGGCCGTTCCAAATTACGAGATTTCCGGTTTACGAGCGCCTCGTTGTAACGGATCTCGCTCGTAAATCGGGGACTACCTGTATTTCCCTCTCACCTTCTGATACGAGGTGCTGATAAAAGCAGATGATTCACAACCACAGCTTTTATCTCTTGGTGACAAGTGACCAGACACAACGTCTTCATACTGTTTATTTAATTAAAGGCCAGTTCCTATTGATGCATGTCGTCCTTTCATGCCAGACTTTATTAAATCATCTTTATGGAACATGACATAGTGATTTTGATTAAAACTTTAAAGTAATGTTGTGTGTGATCATTTGTAAAATTGCAATACTGTATATGGCATCCTGTCAACTTGATCCATTTCCCACAGTTCTTGTTAAATCCTGTCTCCCGTCTCTGCTCCCTATCATCACTAACATCATCCACTCCTCCCTAACCTCTGGCATTGTCCCCACAGCCTTCAAATCTGCTGCCATCACCCCCATCATCAAGAAACCAGGTCTTGACTTTACCAACTTCAGTAATCTTCATCCGATCTCCAATCTGCCCTTCATCTCCAAGATCCTTGAAAAAACTGTTGCTAGTCAACTTCACTCTCACCTGTCCAACAACAACATTTATGAAGAGTTTCAATCTGGATTTCGCCCCCACCATAGCACCGAAACAGCTCTAGTAAAAATTACTAACGACCTTCTTCTTGCTGCTGACTCTGGTCTTCTGTCCATCCTCATTCTTCTTGATCTAAGTTCTGCCTTCGACACCATCTGTCATTCTATCCTCCTCAACAGACTAACCTCCATTGGCATCTCAGGTACCCCGTTAGACTGGTTCAACTCCTATCTCTCTGACCGCACTCAATTCATTCAGCTTAAATCCTTCCGTTCCCAGTCTTCCCCTGTCTCCACGGGTGTCCCCCAAGGCTCTGTCCTCGGACCCCTCCTCTTCATCATTTACCTCCTTCCTCTAGGTCACATCTTCCGCAAATACGGCGTCCATTTCCACTGTTATGCTGATGACACACAGCTCTACTTGTCATCAAAACCTAACTCCACCCACCCACCCTCCATCCTCACCGACTGTCTCAATGAGCTAAATCACTGGTTTTCTAACAATTTCCTTCAACTAAACAAACAGAAATCATTCTCGTCGGTACCAAAAACTCTATTTCAAAATCAGAACATCTTCTCGTCCCCCTTAACAACTCTCTGCTATCCCCCTCCCCTCAGGTCAAGAGCCTCGGTGTCATCCTCGACACCACTCTCTCCTTCACTTCACACATCAACAATATTACTCGGTCTGCCTATTTCCACCTCCGTAATATTAACCGTCTCCGTCCTTCTCTCACACCCCGCTCCACAGCCATCCTGGTGCACAGTCTTGTGACTTCCCGTATCGATTACTGCAACTCCCTTCTCTACGGCCTCCCCAACAAATCTCTCCACAAGTTACAGATGGTCCAGAACTCAGCTGCCCGTGTCATCACTCAAACCTCCTACTATAACCACATCACTCCTGTCCTGCAGCAGCTCCACTGGCTCCCGGTTAAATCACGCATCATCTTCAAAATTCTACTCCTCACGTTCAAAGCTATCCACAACCTTGCCCCTCCTTATCTATCTGACCTCCTACAAATCTCCATCCCATCACGCTCTCTCAGGTCCTCCTCTTCACTACATCTCCATGTACCCTCTGCCCGCCTCTCCACCATGGGGAGCAGGGCCTTCACCTGCTCTGCCCCTCACCTCTGGAACGCTCTACCGCCAGACCTTCGAAACACCACCTCCCTTTCTCTGTTCAAGACAGCTCTGAAAACACATCTCTTTAGACTAGCTTATCACTAACTTTACTAAATGTATTTTATATTCTTTTGTATTTTATATTCTTTATGCACTGTATTTTATATTTCAATTTATTCCTGTTGATGTCTGCACTGTGCTTGTTGTTTGTTTTTACACAATCTCTGTGGTACAGGGAACCCCCGACCTACGAACGAGTTAGGGACCTAAGAACGGTTCGCAGCTCGATCCGTTCGTAGGTAGGGGGTGAAAATTATATTAAAAAAAAAATTTATTCATTCATTCATTCATTCAACCTTTATTTATCATGCTAACGGAGCGCGCACACACATTAAATGTACAGTAGTGTACTGTAATGTTAAACATTGCTATTCACATTTACAGAATAAATAAAAATATATTTTCTTACTTTGAGATGGTCAAAGCCGACATCTTAGGTTGCCATGCGTTGATTGTTGTCGGGGCCGAGCAGCGCGGCGGCCGGCCAGTGAACCACCGCAGCTGCTCCAGACCTGTTAGCTAGCTGGCTAGCTTCTGCTAGCCAAGCCATGAGCTGGTGTTGGAGCGGCGGCGCGATCAATCTGTAGCTCCTGCTCCAGCCTGAGACGTCCACAGAGCTCACAGAGACGTTTCCAGCTCGTAATTAATCCATATGAAGCCATCCTGGTCACCAGTCTTCGGCCGGCTACCGTGTTAGCTCCCGTGTTAGCTTCTGGAGCTAGCCAGGCCGGAGGTGTAGCCAGGCCGGCCGGAGGTGTTCGCACGGCGGCCTGGCACGATCGGCGATAAATCCGCTACTGCCTGAGACATCCACAAAGTTCACAGAGACGTTTCCAGCTCGTAATTAATCCATATGAAGCCATCCTGGTCACCAGTCTTCGGCTGGCTCCCGGGCAGCTAACCTAAAATGGCGTCCGGTGTTCTGTGACCGGAGACCCCAGTGACTGAACCTAAAATGGCGTCCGCCGTCCGGTGTTCTACATTAATTTGTGACCGTGTAAACTGAAGACCTACTTCCTGTTGCCCAAGATGCTCAGAAATTGCTCAAAAATGATCAGAAATGATCTTTTTTATCATAATTATTATTTATAAAGCCTTTAAAACAACCAGAACATGAAATTAAGAACATTTAAACACAAAAACACAAAAAAAAAAAAAAAAAAAAATTTTTTTTTTTTTTTAATACAGTAATTTCATATTTTTATTAAATATGATATGTTCGTAGGTCCCGTGGTTCGCAGGTCGATGGGGTCGTAGGTCGGGGGTTTCCTGTATGTTTCTTGCTGTGAAGTGTTCTTGGGTGTCCTGAAAGGCGCTTTTAAATAAAATTATTATTATTATTATTATTATGATCTGTTCGTGGTTGTAGTGTGAGCCAGATGTCTGCATGTGTCAAACCAATATTCAACCTTACTGTCTGTGAAGTTATCTCATGTATTATGTAGATTAGAGTCAATTAACTGCAGTGGTCATCTAGAAATGGTCTGACTCATGAAAAATTTATTAATTCTAAATGTTCATTCATTCATTCATTCATTCAACCTTTATTTATACAGGCTAGCCTCGTTGAGCCACGGGGACTCATTTACAAGAGGGACCTGTCTCACTCACACCCAGGGTCAATTTAGAGTTACCAATCAGCCTAACATGCATGTTTTTGGACTGTGGGAGGAAACCGGAGCACCCGGAGAAAACCCACGCATGCACGGAGAGAACATGCAAACTCCACCCAGAAAGGCCCCCGGGCCGGGATTTGAACCGGGGACCTGCTCGCTGAGAGGCAGCAGCTCTACCAGTTGTGCCACCGTGCTGCCCAGAATTCTAAATGTACATAAAGTTTCAGGAGGGCATGTTTGAGCATGCATCAGGGTGTTTCAGGAGTGATTTGTGACAAAAAAGGTGTCAGCAAAGGTCAAAGGAAAAGTTTACAAGACAGTGGTGATACCAGCTATGTTGTATGGTCTGGAGACAGAGACATGGACAAAAAGACAGGAGAAAGAACTGGAAGTAGCAGAAATGAAGATGCTGAGGTTCTCCTTAGGAGTGACAAGGATGGATAAGATCAGGAATGAGATCATCAGAGGTACAGCACATGTTGAACAACTGGGAGATAAAGTTAGAGAGGACACACTGAGATGGTTTGGACATGTCCAGAGGAGGGACAGTGGGTATATTGGTAGAAGGATGTTAGAAATGCAGCTTCCAGGAAAAAGACAAAGAGGAGATGCAGTAAGAGAGGACATGGAGGTAGTTGGAGTGAGGACAGAGTGAGATGGAGGATGATTCGCTGTGGAGGTCGTCGTGCAGCAATCTTCTCAAAGTTTCATTAAAATCTGTCCAGTGTTTCCTAAGATATTTTGCTAACAAACAAAATGATTCCAGTAGATGAGTCAGTTAGCCCTCAGAGCAGGATTCTGGGATCAGCCTGAACTACTACCCCGTCAAATTTTAGCTCATTGTCTGCAAAGTGCAGCACGGTGGCTCAGTTGGTAGAGCTGCTGCCTCTCAGTGAGAAGGTCGACAGTTCAAATCCCGGCTGGGAGGCCTTTCTGTGTGGAGTTTCCATGTTCTCTCCACACTGTATGGGTTTCCTCCCACAGACCAAAAACATGCATTGCCTCCGCCTCTCACACAGTGATGGCTGGACTTGGACATCAGTGACCCCTGTGACACAAAAACGGAAAAACGGGTAAAATATAATGGATGGATGGATGGATGATGGATGGGTGGATGACAGATGGATGATGGATAATGGATGGATGCATGGATGGATGATGGATGAATGGATGATGGATGGATGATGGATGGATGGATGGATGGGTGGATGATGGATGGGTGGACAATGGATGGATGATGGATGGATGGATGGATGAATGAATGGATGATGGATGATGGCTGGATGGATGATGGATGGATGAATGATGGATGATGGATGATGATGGATGGATGATTATGGATGGATGATGGATGATGATAGATGATGGATGGATGATTGATGATGAATGATGGATGAATGATGATGGATGATGGATTGATGATAGATGGATGATGGATGGATGATGATNGGATGGATGGATGATGTATGGATGATGGCTGGATGGATGATGGCTGGATGGATGATGGATGGATGAATGATGGATGGATGTATGATGTATGATGGATGTATGATGTATGGATGTATGGATGGATGATGGATGGATGGATGATGGATGGATGGATGGATGATGGATGGATGGATGATTGGTGGATGGATGGATGGATGGATGATGGATGGCTGATGGATGGCTGATGGATGTATGTATGATGGATGTATGTATGATGTATGGATGATGTATGGATGATGACTGGATGATGGATGTATGGATGATGTATGGATTATGGATGGATGGATGGATGATGGATGGATGGATGATGGATGGATGGATGATGGATGGATCAATGGATGAATGTATGATGGGTGTATGATGGATGGCTGTATGCTGATGGATGGATGTTAGATGGATGATGGGTGATGGATGGATGGATGGATGATGGATGGATGGATGGATGATGGATAGATGATGGATGGATGATGGATGGATGGATGATGGCTGGGTGGATGATGGATGGATGGATGATGGATGGGTGGATGATGGATGGATGGATGGATGATGGATGGATGGCTGGATGTATGATCGATGTATGATGTATGGATGATGGATGTATGGATGATGGATGGATGATGGATGGATGGAAGGATGATGGATGGATGATGTACCCACCATTGCACCCTGTATTCACTGGTTAACTGGACATCATTAACCTGACGCAGACTCTTCCACTGGTACATTTTCATCTTTAAATCACTTCTTGGTCTGCTGCCCTCATACATCTCCTCCTACATGTCTTTACGTGAGTGCAGCTACAGCGTGCGCTCTCAGGACATGATTACCTGCAGTGTTCCATCAGTGAGGACTGAACTTGGAAAAAGGGCCTTCTCCTACTCTGCTCCTGCTTCATGGAATATCTTACAAAAAGATCTGAAGCTCTCGGCCCTGACCTCCCTAAATGGTTTTAAGAATCTTTTGGAATCCTGGCAAAAACCTTGCAGATATGTTCTTGTTTTTGATTTTGTACATCTACCTTGTGGTGTTTTGCTAGTTTTGATACTTTGCATTTCACTTTCTATTTCTCTCCTATGTTTTTTTTTCTGTTGTTTGTTGTTTAAGGAAATTCTACCATTGCTGTTCATCATTCTTTAGTTTGTAGCAGGTCACTTTTGTAAATGAGCCCTCGAGGCTCAATGAGATGTACCTGACTAAATGAAGGTTGAATGAATGAATGAATGATGGATGGATGATGGTGGATGGATGGATGGATGGTGGATGGATGGATGATGGCTGGATGGAGGATGGATGATGGATGGATGGATGGAGGGATGATGGATGGATGGATGGAGGGATGATGGATGGATTGATGGCTGATGGATGGATGGATTGATGGATGATGTATGGATGGATGGATGATGGATGATGTATGGATGGATGGATGATGGATGGATGTATGGATGATGGATGGATGGATAGAAGGATGATGATGGATGGATGATGGAAGGATGATGGATGATGGATGATGGATGGATGATGGATGGATGGATGAATGAATGATGGATGGATGGATGGATGATG
>JBBPBX010008206.1:0-33342 GCA_038048925.1 Garcialebias charrua | reverse complement strand
TCGTGCGATGGCGCTGTTAGGGATGAAGATTAACGACGCCGCCGGGCCCGTCTCCTGTTTAATAACGCGTATTCATCACTGTCACCCAGCACCGAATCAAAAACATGAAATGAGCTGAAGGCGTTGATGGTTCGACTCAATCCCTCCTGAGCAGAGTGAAACCATTCAGCCGTTGGTTTCGTGGACGTGTTCGTGTGACCCGACACGCCGGCTCTTTGTCTGAGCGGCGTCTCTTCTCTTCCAAGTCGTCTGGGTTTATGGAGATTCGCAAACAATTTCAGCGCCCGTGCCAATCACGGGGCCTTGTGCAGCGCCGTGTGTAAACATCTTTTTATGTGATGTGGCTCAGAGAGGAGATGAAAGGAGGCTGCAAATGAAAAGAGGGAACGGAGCGTCGCAGGGAGGGGAAATAAGGGACCTCTGGCCTTCCACCGCCGCGTGATTGAAAGCCATTTTGTCTTCGGCGTTCCCCGCTCGTGTGTGTTGGCGTGCTTCTCTCCGCGCCGCCACTGTTCTCGGTCGGGCATTTTTCTCCCTAATAGAAAACAAAGAGCCGAAGCGTGCACGACACGGAGGAGCCAAATGAAAAACATGGAGTCGGTGACTCGAGGCCAGGACCCGTCCATCTGGGTCCCGAAAGTCTGAATCTGCCACCGCCGACGACCTCGTGGCTCAGAATCAAGATGTCAGAGCGTTTTCGGCGTGGCGTTGGAGGATCTGGCAGCGTCTCCGGGCTGTAGGTGTGATGTTTATGCGAGCGACAGTTTTACACGAGAAGGTGACGCGCACACCTTTAATCTGTCTTTAATGGAGAAAATTCGACATGACAACTTATTTTAGAGAGCGCAAAGAAGTGGGTCGCTTTTTTACGCTCGCATCGTTTCCTGCTTTCATTGAAATGGAAGGCAGAGCGCTCCTTGAAGGAATGCACGTCACCCTTCACCTCCACACGTTTGATTTAAACTAGAGAAACTGCATTTCCTGTGAAAATGCAGTGACAGTTATTGCTTATGCACTTTTTTCAGCTAGTTTAAGCAATATGCTATTTCAGCTCCTATTTTGCTGTTTTATGCTAATTTAGCTTTGTTTAAGCTCATTTCAACTTTTTGCAACCTAATTTAGCAAAAATGTACTCCCCACTTCCTTCTTGTAATTTGACATTCTTTCTGACTTTTTAGCTACTTTTCAGCAGTTTTTTGTGCTAATTTCAGCTTTTTTCAGATAATTTCCACTTTTGTGCTCATTTTAGCTTCTGGCTAAATGGGCAAACATGTTTTTTTCTGCTTTCTTTTGCTACCTTTTCAGCTACTTTTTAAAAGCTAATTTCAGCTGTTTACAGATTAATTATTTTGTTTTCTTAGAAATTCCTGCTACTTTCAGCATAATTAACTTATTTCTGCTAATTTCAGCTTGTTATGCTAATTTAAGCTTTTTCATCTAGTTTAAGCTTTTTCTGCTATTTCAGCTGTTTTCAGATAAATTATTTTGTATTCTTAGAAATTCCTGCTACTTTCGGCATAATTAACTTATTTCTGCTAATTTCAGCTTGTTATGTTAATTTTTTTTAGCCCCTCCCTGGGCTGCCACCTTACCGTGGTGGAGGGGTTTGAGTGTCCCAATGATCCTAGGAGCTATGCTGTCAGGGACTTCATGCCCCTAGTAGGGTCACCCAAGGCAGACAGGTCCTAGGTGAGGAACCAGACAAAGTGCAGCCCAAATACACTGTAAATGGAAACATGGTATTTAATTAAAAATAGTAAATTGACTTAAATCAGTTTTCATCAAATAGTGATTAAGACTCACTTTTAGTAAGTTACTTGTAATTTGTGGTCAAAAAATCTCAGTAGCTCAGTTAACTTGAGCTCGTTTCATTTAGAAAAAGTAAGTTTTTGATAAGTGTGAACAAATCCCGTATCATATCGCGATAAGAAGACATCTCGCGCATGCTCAGAATAGAACCACACACGCACACTGCGCATGCCTCATTTTTGAGCGCGTTTCACTCTTCTCTTGGGAAATATCGTAACAGATACCAGTAAGTATGTTTTTTTAATCATAATGTATGAAGTTGGTATTAAAATGTTTTTTAACAGGCGATGTTGGTGTGCATTTCTCGCAGAAATATGGGTATTGTCTCAGCTCGTGTTAGCTAACGGTAGAGCTAGCCAACTAATGATATTTAACATAAACCTAGCTAGTGGCAATATTCCACAATATAATTTTAAATTTTCGTTTGAGGCAATTGTGCTCTCGCGTGCCGTGGAAGTTAAAAGTCGCAGGGAAAAGAAAGGTGGAGGCACGCGGGGTGTCTTCCCCCAGTTGCTTCTTAGCAGCTAAGCTAAAAAGGATACACGAGTCTGTCAAGTCTCCCGTTTTGGCCGGGAAACTACCGTATTTTACCCCTCTTTCCCGTCGTGATCCCGAATTATTATTTTCCCGGAAATCTCCCGTATTATAATATTATTTAAAAAAAAAAAAAAAACATTCCGGTGCCTCTGTCACTAGCCTCGCGAGAACTGCCACCTGCAGTCGCCTCGGTGGCAGTTCTCGCGATGTTACTGCTGGCGCGGTCGAGAGCAAACCCGGAAAAACACAGAGATGGATGTAACGAGAAGTAACGAGAGAGGACGCGTACCTGCCAAAAAAGTTAAGATTTCGTGTAAATATGTTGAAAAATGGGACAGCGAATTTATTTTCCTAAAGTTTATGCGTTTTTTAAGATTTGTAACTGCGACTTTAGTCTCATGGGGGAAGGAACGATGTCCGTCAGCATGAAAAATCCGTCAAGCACAAAGGTAGGCTTATCAGATTGTGACCACATAACTGGTTTGAAAGAGGCTGATGAGTAGTTATTTTAGATTTCTTGTAAACCTGTCTTAAAATGTAAGGGGTCCTGGACTTTGGTTGGCTAGTGCAGGGGGCTGCAACCTGCGGCTCTCTTTGGTCCCTCAGCAGTGGCTCCTCCAAGCTTTGATCAAAACTAACTTTAAACTGAATTTTATTTGTTCTTATAACAACAAAAAGGGCTAGTTTTAGCAGTTTTTCCTGTCATTTCCTTTGCAAATGTGTGAATACTAGAACTAATAGAAGGAGTAAAACATAAGTTAACTTTATTTATTTGAAGTAGGATATTTAATTTTTCCACAATTAAAATAATTTACCTAGACCTGCATAGTTCATTATTTTATTTTTTAATTGGGAAAGATCACATTATTTTTTCCTTCTTTATGATAATCTGGTCTTTTTTAGTCTTAAAATGTAAAAATATCAACAAATCATTAGATATTTTCAGCTTTACAATGGCCAGAAAACTACCGGTCAGAAAATTGTCCTTTAACAAACTTAAAGTGGTCTGTGGGCCACCAGTTGAGAATCCCAGTTGGCTCCGGAAACATTTAATTTAGTGAACAAAGGGGCAGAAATGGCTCTTTTGATCATAAAGGTTGTAGATCCCTGGCCTAGTGGGGTGGCTCGGCGTACCCGGCAGAAAATTTCCCTTATTTTTAAATACAAAACTTGACAGGTGACGAGTGAGTCGCACAGACTGCAAACACTTAAAAAAATAATAGCAACCTGAACCAAACGTTTGGTTCTGCTGCCCCTTGGCTTGTTGATCACGGATCAGACAGGCCACCAGCAAACCTCCCATTAATCAGTCTGCTCAACAACTACTAGCTAGCTTCTGTTAGCTGTGCAAAGGGTCCCTGTGTGAAACGGTGAGCATCTTCTTCTTTCGGCTTTTCCCTTTTCAGGGGTCGCCACAGCGAGTCATCCTCCTCCACCTCACTCTGTCCTCTGCATCCTCTGTCCTCACTCCAACTACCTTCATGTCCTCTCTAACTGCATCCATATATCTTCTCTTTGTCTTTTTCCTGGCAGCTGCAGCTGCATTTGTACTCGGACCCACACAAATAACTGAGCTTGGCATGTAATGAATAAGTGATTATTCTCATGTGTAATGTAATTCGAACTGTAAAACTAAAATAGTTTTTTTCTTAATTTTCTAATTTATAACCACAAGTCTGGTTAATGTTATTACAGGAAATCCCTGTTTGGAAAAGCATCTTTAAGCTTGAAGAATGGCAGGCACAATTCCCTTTATTGGTGACGCTTCATGTGAGTAAAATCCATCACCATTAAATGACTTATTCATTTATCTATTCATCTTAAACATCAGAATGAATGTGTCATAAGGCCCTCTCACACTTGAACGTTTTAGACAACTCATGCCAACTTGTGAAAATTTAGGAGATATCTATAGTGCAGCTATGTTTACTCTTTAAGATTTTTATTCCTGTTAATGTGACGAGACATTTCCATTTATTAACAGATGACAGCATTGATGAAACATATGGTGTGAATGTGCAGTTTGAATCTGATGAAGAGGTAAAGGTTTTTTTTCATGATGTTACAGGTAGTCCCCGACTTACGAGCGAGTTCCGTTACAACGAGGCGCGTAACACGGAAATCTCGTAAATTGGAACGGCCGCCACGTGTCTCGTAAGTCCGGAATTTCGCTCGTAAGTTGGAACGGTTTTGCTAGCGCGACTACAAACACTTGTTTTTCATCGAAAAACTGCTTATGAGTGCATAAAAATGATCGGAAACGTGTGTCCACATGTTTAGCTAACGAACTGTGGTGAAAAAACACAGAAAAACTCGGTATTTTTTGCGTTTTTTCCAAAAATTCGCCAGCTCGTAAGTCCGGAACCTCGTAAGTAAGAGCGCTCGTAAGTTGGGGACTACCTGTATATTCCTTTTTGTTCTCAGCTTTCTGCACAACGAACTGACCCTCATTGAAAATAAGATTCACCTGACTTTGAATTTCACTGATGAAAGTTATTGTAAATTTTGTCCTCAGAAGCTTTGGAACATCCAGATGTTTGTGCTCAAAATAAATTATAAAAGTAATCATTTTTCTGGTTTGCAGGAAGGAGATGAAGACCAGTTTGGAAAAGTACGAGATGAACACTCAGATGAATACGGTGAAGGAGATATATTATTATTAATAATAATAATTAATATTTTGAAATTGTTTGTGTTTTTCACACGCACAGTTCAGTATTGTACCATGCTGGCGAGTGCTCAGAGTGAAGCAGAAAAGGAACGTATCATAGGGAAAATGGAGTCGGATCAGGAGCTGTCAAAGATCCTCTACCAGCTTCAGGAGACCGAGAAGGAGGACATAATTTGGGTAAGACTTCCTGTTTGTGAAGTTATGCCATAAAACCATTTGTCTGTGTGGACCGTCACAGCTCGGTTTTGTTTTCTAGGAAGAGCGATCTCGCAGGGAGAGGATAAATGGAGCTTATTTATATAGCGCTTTCCAGCCCCCTGTGAGGAGCCCCAAAGTGCTTTACAATACCAGCCATCCACCCATTCATTCAGACATTCATACACCGGTAGTGGTAGCCTTCCTTGCAAGGCGCCATCCAGACCTACCGGGAGCAACTCGGGGTTAAGTGTCTTGCTCAGGGACACAACGACACATGGTGGGCGGATGCGGGATTCGAACCTCCAACCTTCCGATCAGGGGTCGACTGCCATTACCACTACACCACGGCCGCCCCAGGGTGAGGAAGTCTCGTGTTGATGACTTGGAAGCAATGGACATTGGCCATGGAGAGGTAAATACTGTCACATTTACATACATACTTGCATACATACATGTACATGTACACGTACATATATACATGCATACATACATACATACGTACATACATGTACATACCGGTACATGTACATACATGTACATACCGGTACATGTGCATACATGTACATACCGGTACATGTGCATACATGTACATACCGGTACATGTGCATACATGTACATAGCGGTACATGTGCATACATGTACATAGGTACATGTGCATACATGTACATACCGGTACATGTGCATACATGTACATACCGGTACATGTGCATACATGTACATACCGGTACATGTGCATACATGTACATACCGGTACATGTGCATACATGTACATACCGGTACATGTGCATACATGTACATACCGGTACATGTGCATACATGTACATACCGGTACATGTGCATACATGTACATACCGGTACATGTGCATGCATGTACATACCGGTACATGCATGTACATACCGGTACATGTGTGTACATGTCGGTACGTGTACGTGTGTGTACATACCGGTACGTGTACGTGCGTGTACATACCGGTACGTGTGCGTGCGTGTACATACCGGTACGTGTACGTGCGTGTACATACCGGTACGTGTACGTGCGTGTACATACCGGTACGTGTACGTGCGTGTACATACCGGTACGTGTACGTGCGTGTACATACCGGTACGTGTACGTGCGTGTACATACCGGTACGTGCGTGTACATACCGGTACGTGCGTGTACATACCGGTACGTGCGTGTACATACCGGTACGTGCGTGTACATACCGGTACGTGCGTGTACATACCGGTACGTGCGTGTACATACCGGTACGTGCGTGTACATACCGGTACGTGCGTGTACATACCGGTACGTGCGTGTACATACCGGTACGTGCGTGTACATACCGGTACGTGCGTGTACATACCGGTACGTGCGTGTACATACCGGTACGTACGTGCGTGTACATACCTGTACGTGCGTGTACGTACGTACGTGTACGTGCGTGTACGTGCGTGTACGTGCGTGTACATACCGGTGCGTGTACATACCGGTACGTGTACGTGCGTGTACGTGCGCGTGCGTGTACGTGCGTGTACGTGCGCGTACGTGCACGTACGTGTACGTGCGTGTACGTGCGCGTACGTGTACGTGCTTGTACGTGCGCGTACGTGTACGTGCGCGTACGTGTACGTGCGCGTACATGCACGTACGTGCACATGCACGTGCGTGCACATGCACGTGCATGCACGTACGTACGTGCGCGTACATGCACGTACGTGCGTGTACATGCACGTACGTACGTGCGTGTACACGCAAGTACGTACGTACGTGCGTGTACGTGCACGTGCGTGTACGTGTACGTACGTGTACGTGCACGTACGTGTACGTACGTGTACGTGCACGTACGTGCGTGTACGTGCACGTACGTGCGTGTACGTGCACGTACGTGTACGTACGTGTGTGTACGTGCACGTACGTGTACGTACGTGTACGTGCACGTACGTGTACATACGTGTACGTGTACGTACGTGTACATGCGTGTACGTGCACGTACGTGTACATACGTGTACGTGTACGTACGTGTACATACGTGTACGTGTACGTACGTGTACGTACGTGTACGTACTTGTACATGCATGTACGTACGTGTACGTACTTGTACATGCATGTACGTACGTGTACGTACTTGTACATGCATGTACGTACGTGTACGTACGTGTACGTGCTTGTACGTACGTGTACGTGCATGTACGTACGTGTACGTGCTTGTACGTACGTGTACGTGCATGTACGTACGTGTACGTGCATGTACGTACGTGTACGTGCTTGTACGTACGTGTACATGCATGTACGTACGTGTACATGCATGTACGTACGTGTACATGCATGTACGTACGTGTACATGCATGTACGTACGTGTACATGCATGTACGTACGTGTACATGCATGTACGTACGTGTACATGCATGTACGTACGTGTACATGCATGTACGTACGTGTACATGCATGTACGTACGTGTACATGCATGTACGTACGTGTACATGCATGTACGTACGTGTACATGCATGTACGTACGTGTACATGCATGTACGTACGTACGTGTACATGCATGTACGTACGTGTACATGCATGTACGTACGTGTACATGCATGTACGTACGTGTACATGCATGTACGTACGTGTACATGCATGTACGTGTACGTACGTGTACATGCACGTACGTGTACGTACGTGTACATGCACGTACGTGTACGTACGTGTACATGCACGTACGTGTACGTACGTGTACATGCACGTACGTGTACGTACGTGTACATGCACGTACGTGTACGTACGTGTACATGCACGTACGTGTACGTACGTGTACATGCACGTACGTGTACGTACGTGTACATGCACGTACGTGTACGTACGTGTACATGCACGTACGTACATGTACATACATACAACGTAATTACTACACACATACATACATACATACATACTACATGCATACACACATACATACCACATACATACATACATACATACCTACAACATACTCCATAAATACTACACACATAATACATACATACTACATACATATAAATACATATATATATATATATATATATACACAAATATGCATATACATACATGTGTATATATATACATACATTTACATACGTATGTATGTATGTAGTATGTATGTAGATGGCCTCGTTCATAGGAACAATGGTTTTAGAGAGGAGTAAAGGAGGCCATCTTTGTGAAAAGAAACCGTCCATCATTAAAAAGGGGTTGAGGCCTCCTGGTTCAACTGTCCCCCTCCTACAATGCTGTTATTGCTAGTATCACTCAGCCCTCTGTGAATAGCAAACAACCATCAGGGTACTAACGATCCATCGTTAGGCTGATGGTCCTCCTTGATCATGGGAGCAGCTGGTTTTGTTTGTCATCAGAAAACTGGTTGATCCACTGAGAGGGTGCTATTTATAAGACTAAGCTGAATACAGCAGCTCAGACTGAGGAAGTCTTTCAGACGAAAGACGAAACATTTCTACTTTTTTGTTTTGTTTTGTTTTTTGAATGTCCAGAGGACCAGACTTAGCTTTTTTAAATATGTATTTTACTTTACTGAAACTTCAAAATAATTATAATGGTCGTCTTTTCTTTTAACAGGTGTTTTTTTTCGGATAAATCCAGAAAAGGGAACCAAAGTGGAGAACAAACACTCAAAGCGTCGTCTCAACCTGAACCCCCGAGTCCTCACCCTGATACAGGAACTCACCGATCACGAGTGGTGTGACACCTAAATAAGGACTCTCTTTGTGGACTCTAACTTGTTCAATGAAGAGGTACTGCAAGTTTTTGCTTTTTGGACTATTAGCAGGAAAAAAATATTTGACGTTTCTGCTCTGTGGACTGTTCATTGAAGAAGCACTGCAAGTTTTTGTTTTGTGGACTTTTAGCAGGAAAAAATTATTTGAAGTTTCTGCTCTGTGGACTGTTCATTGAAGAAGCACTGCAAGTTTTTGTTTTGTGGACTTTTAGCAGGAAAAAAATATTTGAAGTTTCTGCTCTGTGGACTGTTCATTGAAAAACCGCAAGTTTTTGGACTGTTCTGTTGGAGAAAAGGTACCGGTACTACAAGTTGTTGCTTTGTGGACGGTTGACGTATTGCACATTTTTGCCTAAACTTCCACATTTCCACATTTTTTGTTTAAAGTACTGTATTAAGACAACTGCTAAAAATGTAAACATTTACATTTAATTTATTTTAAGCTTTTTGCCTGGCATTTGGTACATTTTGTTAATTGAAAACTGTCTTGACTAAAAGAGGCTAATCTTCAGTTTTTGATTGTGGATTAAGTCAGAGTTGCTGAATTGTTTAAAAATGGTGACAATAAATTTTTCGAAAGTGATATGTACCTCTCATTCCATGATGTTACATTTTGCATGTTTTGTAATGACAGTAGTAGTACTGGTAGTCAGTTAGCGGGTTTAAAAAGTAACTTACCATTTAATTTGATTATTATTAGCGATGAACAAAATACACAAAATATCCTTTATTTTACATACAAAATTTTACTGTGGTTTTACCAGTTTAAATTAGTTTTTTGTTTGATATTTCCCAGTTAATTTAGCCAGTTGTTGATGTACTAAAAACATTTATTAGAGGTAAGAAATGCAGGAAAGGGTCTTCTTATGTAGAACAAAACTGTAAAATTAACGTTTAAAAATGATTTGGTAGTAAGTTGTAGGTATTTAGTAATTCTAAGTGGGGTTAAATTTACATCAGTCCACACAAATTAAAAAAAATAAGTTAACACTAAGCATGGCTAATGAGTTATCTGAACTTATTTTTTTTGTATTAGTTGTACTACTTGATTTAGTACTGCAAACTTAAAAAAGATTAGC
Organism: Garcialebias charrua; assembly: GCA_038048925.1. Classification (NCBI taxonomy): domain Eukaryota; kingdom Metazoa; phylum Chordata; class Actinopteri; order Cyprinodontiformes; family Rivulidae; genus Garcialebias; species Garcialebias charrua. Next base: position 23,304 of record JBBPBX010008206.1, on the reverse strand, counting down.
TTTTCTTACTCACTAATCTTAAGACTACTTTGCTTAATTTTTTTGAGGCAACGAGTTTGCGTACTTTTTTTAAGTAAGGTGAACTAATTAGATCTTACAGTGTACCCCAATGATGAGTAAAACTTATGGAATCAATGTTCCCTCGCCCGGACGCGGGTCACCGGGGCCCCACTCTGGAGCCAGGCCCGGAGGTGGGGCACGCTGGCGAGCGCCTGGTGGCCGGGCTTTTACCCATGGAGCCCGGCCGGGCACAGCCCGAAGAGGAGACGTGGGTCCCCCTTCCCATGGGCTCACCACCTATGGGAGGGGCCAAAGGGGTCGGGTGCAATGTGAGATGGGTGGTGGCCGAGGGCGGGGACCCTGGCGGTCTGATCCTCGGCTACAGAAGCTGGCCATTGGGACATGGAATGTCACCTCTCTGGTGGGGAAGGAGCCTGAGCTAGTGTGTGAGGTTGAGAGGTTCCGGCTAGAAATAGTCGGACTCACCTCAACGCATGGCTCTGGCTCTGGAACCAGTTTCCTTGAGAGGGGTTGGACACTCTTCCACTCTGGAGTTGCCCCTGGTGAGAGGCGCCGAGCAGGAGTGGGCATACTTGTTGCCCCCCATCTTGGTGCCTGTACGTTGGGGTTCACCCCGGTGAACGAGAGGGTAGCCTCCCTTCGCCTACGTGTGGGGGGACGGGCTCTGACTGTTGTTTGTGCCTATGCGCCAAACGGCAGCGCAGATTACCCACCCTTTTTGGAGTCCTTGGAGGGGGTATTGGAGAGTGCGCCTCCTGGGGACTCCCTTGTTCTGCTGGGGGACTTCAACGCTCACGTGGGCAATGACAGTGAGACCTGGAGGGGTGTGGTTGGGAGGAACGGCCCCCCTGATCTGAACCCGAGTGGTGTTCTGTTATTGGACTTCTGTGCTCGTCATGGATTGTCCATAACGAACACCATGTTCAGGCATAAGGGTGTCCATATGTGCTCTTGGCACCAGGACACCCTAGGTCGCAGTTCGATGATCGACTTTGTTGTCGTCTCATCTGATCTGCGGCCGCATGTCCTGGACACTCGGGTGAAGAGAGGGGCGGAGCTGTCAACTGACCACTACCTGGTGGTGAGTTGGCTCCGATGGTGGGGGAGGATGCCGGTCAGACCTGGCAGACCCAAACGTATTGTGAGGGTCTGCTGGGAACGTCTGGCAGAGTCTCCCGTAAGACGGAGCTTTAACTCCCACCTCCGGGAGAGCTTTGAACACGTTCCGAGGGAGGCGGGGGACATTGAGTCCGAGTGGGCCATGTTTCGCGCCTCTATTGTCGAGGCAGCTTATCGGAGTTGTGGCCGCAAGGTTGTTGGTGCCTGTCGTGGTGGCAACCCTCGAACCCGGTGGTGGACACCGGCAGTGAGGGATGCTGTCAAGCTGAAGAAGGAGTCCTATTGGGCCTTTTTGGCCTGTGGGACCCCGGAAGCAGCAGATAGGTACCGGCAGTCCAAGCGGCATGCGGCTCGGGTGGTTGCTGAGGCAAAAACTCGGGCGTGGGAGGAGTTCGGAGAGGCCATGGAGAATGACTTCCGTACGGCTTCGAGGCGATTCTGGTCCACCATCCGGCGTCTCAGGGGGGGAAAGCGGTACGCGACCAACACCATTTATGGTGGGGATGGCGTGCTGTTGACCTCAACTCGGGATGTTGTGAGTCGGTGGGCGGAGTACTTCGAAGACCTCCTCAATCCTACTGGCACGTCTTCCACTGAGGAAGCGGAGCCTGGGGACTTTGGGTCGGGCTCTCCAATCTCTGGAGCTGAGGTCACCGAGGTGGTTAAAAAGCTCCGCGGTGGCAGGGCTCCGGGGGTGGATGAGATTCGCCCTGAGTTCCTTAGGGCTCTGGATGTTGTGGGGTTGTGTTGGCTTACGCGACTCTGCAATATTGCGTGGACATCGGGGGCAGTTCCCTTGGATTGGCAGACTGGGGTGGTGGTTCCCCTATTCAAAAAGGGGGACCGTAGGGTGTGTTCCAACTATAGGGGGATCACACTCTTAAGCCTCCCTGGTAAGGTCTATTCAGGGGTTCTGGAGAGGAGGGTCCGTCGGATAGTCGAACCTCGGATTCAGGAGGAGCAGTGTGGTTTTCGTGCTGGTCGTGGAACACTGGACCAGCTCTACACCCTCAGCAGGGTCCTGGAGGGTGCGTGGGAGTTTGCCCAACCAGTTTACATGTGCTTTGTGGACTTGGAGAAGGCATTCGACCGCGTCCCTCGGGGGGTTCTGTGGGGGGTACTCCGGGAGTATGGGGTACCAGGCCCATTGATATGGGCTGTTAGGTCCCTGTACGACCGGTGTCAGAGCTTGGTCCGCATTGCCGGCAGTAAGTCAGGCTCGTTTCCAGTGAGAGTTGGACTCCGCCAAGGTTGCCCTTTGTCACCGATTCTGTTCATAACTTTTATGGACAGAATTTCTAGGCGCAGCCAAGGTGTTGAGAGGATCCGTTTTGGTGGCCTTAGAATCGCTTCTCTGTTTTTTGCAGATGATGTGGTCCTATTGGCTTCATCAGATCGTGATCTACAGCTTTCACTGGAGCGGTTTGCAGCCGAGTGTGATGCGGCCGGGATGAGGATCAGTTCCTCCAAATCCGAGGCCATGGTCTTGAGCCGGAAAAGGGTAGCATGCCCTCTCCGGGTCGGGGAGGAGGTCCTGCCCCAAGTGGAGGAGTTTAAGTATCTCGGGGTCTTGTTCACGAATGAGGGAAAACTGGAGCGTGAGATCGATAGGCGGATAGGTGCAGCGTCCGCAGTGAAGCGGGCGCTGTACCGGTCTGTCGTGGTGAAGAGAGAGCTGAGTCAAAAGGCAAAGCTCTCAATTTACCGATCGATCTACGTTCCCACCCTCATCTATGGTCATGAGCTTTGGGTTGTGACCGAAAGAACGAGATCTCGGATACAAGCGGCTGAAATGAGTTTTCTCCGCAGGGTGTCTGGACTCTCCCTTAGAGATAGGGTGAGAAGCTCAGTCATCCGGGAGGGACTCGGAGTAGAGCCGCTGCTTCTCCACATCGAGAGGAGCCAGTTGAGGTGGCTCGGGCATCTGGTTAGGATGCCTCCTGGACGCCTCCCTGGTGAGGTGTTCCGGGCATGTCCCACCGGGAGGAGACCCAGAGGAAGACCCAGGACACGCTGGAGGGACTATGTTTCTCGGCTGGCCTGGGAACGCCTTGGGATTCCCCCAGAGGAGCTGCTCCAAGTGGCTGGGGAGAGGGAAGTCTGGGCCTCCCTACTTAGGCTGCTACCCCCGCGACCCGACCCCGGATAAGCGGACGAAAATGGATGGATGGATGGATGGATGCTAATTTTAGCTTTTTTCATCTAGTTTAAGCTTTTTCTGCTATTTCAGCTGTTTTATGCTAATTCCACATTTTTAGCTCATTTTTGCTTCTTTAAGCTTTCTTCTGCAAATTTAGGCTTGTTCTTCCATTTCAGCATGTTTGAGCCAATTTCATCTTTCAGCAAATTCTTCTGCTATAAGCATTCACACTGCATTTTCGCAGGAAATCTAATTTCTCTAGTCTTCTTTGTTTTCTTCATGTTTTTGAGCGTTGCATTGTCCGACCTCTGGTTGAACTTATTCAAACGTGTTATGTAGGAAACCTGGAGACTTAAAAAAAAAAAAGAAAAAAGCCACAACTATCTCAAAGGTTTTCCACTCATGAGTGTTTCTGTTGGACACATCCTGGTGGATTTTCTCTGTGAGCTTTAGATTAAATGTTTGCATTGTGTCAAATGAACAGACCTGACAAACACCTGGTTTGGTGGTGATGCTCACACATCCTGAGTTTCAGGTTTTTAAAAAGTAGCAACTTGCAGCTATTTCCCAGTTATTCCAAACAATGATGTATTAAATTAAACATTTTAATCATGTGAAAACATGAATCACTGTGTAACTTACATTTGACCTGAAGTCGTTTCCTCTCCTGAAGTCCCCCCTCCCAACCTCCCTTTACTCAGGTTTTATCAGTGGAAGGTAACGGCTGATAAGAGTGCCCCTCAGTTTGCAATCAATAAAAGTGCACGTTGTTAAAACGTTGTGCTCCAGCGTTGACAGCGTGGTCATTTCCACAACAAATCTGCAAGATTATCACAGCTGGGATAACATAACAGCGTGGCCTTGCTCTAAGCTGTTTCCAAAGTCAGTCATTAGTGGAAAAGTGTGATTTTTATATGTATTTATTTATTTGCAGCCGAGGAGAGCAACAACACAAAACACTGCAGCTCAGCCGAAGGTTTTCAGATAAGATGACCCTGATTGCAGCAGTTTTCATGCAGAACACCTCACCTGATTGGATTACAGTCGTTTATTCCCCCTCCTCACATATCTCCATCCCACCACTCTTCATTGTTTTTCACAGAATGCCCTCCAAACCCAGTTCGCCCACCACCTCGCCGTCATTGTCCACATTTGGCCTCCAGTCCAGGCATGTAATGGCTGAGAGGGTTAGTCGGTGCTTATCCTACACATCCGGCTTATCTCGGACTGCAGAGGCTGAATAAAACAAAAGGCTAAATAAGGGATTTGGCGCTATCAAGACTGCGGCTTTTCTCCTCAGCCTCCAGCATGAACTCTCTTGCAGATAGCTTTTTTCAATCACGCAGGCTTCAGCTGCAGCCGAGTTCTTCTCCTTTAGCTGCTGTGGCTCAGCCAACTCCCGACAGTGACGTTTGTATCACCGGTGGAGAATCAGGAAACTGGGCCTACTTCAAAAGCGCACGTTAGTTTTGTGAATGCTGACTCAGCATTTTTTTCAACTTACAACTTTATTCAAATGATTTATTTGCCATAAAAATACACTGAGATTGTATTTTTGTAATACGATGCTACGTTTAGCTTGAAGCTGGCCATTTGCTAATTTAGCTATAGGTTTTAGCTAACATTTGCTGCTTTTAGTTACCGTTCTACAACTTTTAGCCACAGTTTTAATTTCAGTATATTTAGCTAGTCTTGGCTTTACCCGCTTTGTTTCATCTTCTTTGGCACATTTCAGCAAAAACATTCAGCACTCGGCGTTCTCATATTTTTGCAGAAAATTAAGTTTTGTAGTTTTTTTTCTTTCTAAAATGTGACCTACATGTAAATTTGGTTCACTAATCCACCTAAAAAGCACTTTTCATATTCTCATTTTACGTATAAAACACAGAAGCAGGCAGATGAGAGGTGTACAGTAGTTCCTCAGTTTATCGCGGTGGATCTGTACCCTGAAGCCCCGGGACAAGTGAAAAACCACAAAGTAGGGACACAGTATCCAAATTCACGTTCAAGCACAGTAAACTTTATATTAAGGCTTTAGAAACCCTTCCCACACTAAAAATGTTCTAAACTATTAAAGCGTCTGTGACATGATTTTGTAATAATGCATAAAATTGCCCAACATAAATATCTTGTATTATTCAGCTATGTTTGTTTTTGCAAACAAAATGATAAATCAATTGGAATTTTGATTTTAAAGTGATTTTAAACTTTGCGCCGTGTTGTTTTATGATCTGCAATGTTTTTTATGTTTTTCGTGTTGTACTTCATTGTCTGTGTTGCCTGTTGCGTGTTTGTTTGTCCAGCACTTTGGTGTGGACTTGTTCCTGTTTAAAGTGCTTTATAAATAAAATGGTATGGTATGGTATGGTATGGTGTTTATTCACGGGAAATCCGATTACACGCGAATGCAACATCTGTGACGTATCGGGCAGAGGGCTCTGGTATGCTTTTACATACAGTATTAATGGCGGACAATTTAAAACACGACAAATTTAGCAATCTAAGTGAAGATTTGAGCGATTTGTCTTCAGTTTGGGAAGCAGAAAGTTAGATGAACAAGAAACAGCAGGTTCTAATTTAGGTCTGCACCCATAGGCGTAATTTACACGGGGGATGGGGGGGTTTAACCCCCTCAATAATTGGATCCAGTCAATATAACCCCCCCAATAAAATGGCATCATTCATTTCAAGCTCCCGGATTAACTGGAGGTGCGCGGAGCCGGAGCGCGTTTCAGCTGAGACTGCTCTCTCTGCGTAAAAGCTGCCGTTCGGTTCTCAGCCTCCCCCTCCTCCTCCCCCCTCCAGCAGCAGCCGGGGACACGTTTTCCACACGCTAACTTTGCATTACCGTAACTCTGCAACGGTTTGGGCTATCAGAAAAATTCAAACGGTGTTTGAAAGAAAACAAAGTGCGCCTTTTGGCTGTTTTGGGGGTATTACGGTAATCGCCTTGAAACTGCCTGCAAGTGAACATTTAAGCATAATTGCTGAAGATGACATGCAGGGCATATCTGTCAAGTCTCCCGTTTTGGCCGGGAAACTACCGTATTTTACCCCTCTTTCCCGTCGTCATCCCGAATTATTATTTTCCCGGAAATCTCTCGTGGCGTCCCGGCCACTACACACCTTGGGGTGTCTATGAGTGCACACCTAATTCTCCAGCTCCCCGAGCGCCCTCTGGCTGCTCACTGCACCACCTGGGGTGGTTGGGTTAAATGCAGAGACAAATTTCGTCTGTGTATGGGAAACATACACAGAGGACAGACAAACACATTATTATTATTATATAAAAAAAAAAAAAAACATTCCAGTGCCTCTGTCACTAGCCTCACGAGAACTGCCACCTGCAGTAGCCTCGGTGGCAGTTCTCGCAATGTTACTGCTGGCAGCGGGAACAAACCCGGAAAAACACAGAGATGGATGTAACGAGAGAGAAGGCGTCCCTGCCAAAAAAGTTAAGACTTCGTGTAAATATCTTGAAAAATGGGACAGCGAATTTACTTTCCTAAAGAAGAGTAGGGTGGGGCACAATTACGCGTTTTTTAAGATTTGTAACTGCGACTTTAGTGTCTCTCATGGGGGAAGGAACGATGTCCGTCAGCATGAAAAATCCGTCAAGCACAAAGGTAAGCCTGTCAGATTGTGATCACATAACTGGTTTGAAAGAGGCTGATAGGTAGTTATTTTAGATTTCTTGTAAACCTGTCTTAAAATGTAAGGGGTCCTGGACTTTGGTTGGGCTAGTGCAGGGGTCTGCAACCTGCGGCTCTGGAGCCACATGCGGCTCTTTGGTCCCTCAGCAGTGGCTCTTCCAAGCTTTGATCAAAACTAACTTTAAACTGAATTTTATTTGTTCTTATAACAACAAAAAGGGCTAGTTTTAGCAGTTTTTCCTGTCATTTCCTTTGCAAATGTGTGAATACTAGAACTAATAGAAGGAGTAAAACATAAGTTAACTTTATTTATTCGAAGTAGGATATTTAATTTTTCCACAATTAAAATAATTTACCTAGACCTGCATAGTTCATTATTTTATTTTTTAATTGGGAAAGATCACATTATTTTTCCTTCTTTATGATAATCTGGTCTTTTTTAGTCTTAAAATGTAAAAATATCAACAAATCGTTAGATATTTTCAGCTTTACAATGGCCAGAAAACTACAGGTCAGAAAATTGTCCTCTAACAAACTTAAAGTGGTCTGTGGGCCACCAGTTGAGAATCCCAGTTGTAGCAGGTATTGTGGCTCCGGAAACGTTTAATTTAGTGAACAAAGGGGCAGAAATGGCTCTTTTGATCATAAAGGTTGCAGATCCCTGGGCTAGTGGGATGGCTCGGCGTACCCGGCAGAAAATTTCCTTTATTTTTAAATCCAAAACTTGACAGGTATGATGCAGGGTTTTACTCTGCTCTTGTCATATTATGGCTGTATTTGAATCATTTGTTGTAATTTTTCCTAGTTAAACTGTAGTGAACCAGGTAAATACACACTCTTTGAAAATTGTGAAATTGAGGTATGTTATATAATAAATCTTAAAAATGTAAAATATGTGTTATGGCTGAAAAAAATGCAGAAAAATAGTGAGTTTTTTTCTTACTTGTTGAACCTATGTGGAACAAAAAAGGAGCAGAATAAATACAGAGAAAACAGGAAAGTTAAGTAAATCACAGTAAAAGCATTACAATATATTTTAACCCTAAAATATCCTGAATCATATTTATTCAATAAATAAATAGGTAGAGAGCATAACCCCCCCAATGTTAGACCTAAAGTTACGAGAGTCTTACCTTTTCAGGAAGCAAGGGGGCTCCGAGGGGAGGGCAGCTTTATTCCATTCTTGAAGAAGTATTTCTTCTTTTGGGAAAGTGAAAAGGCTCACTTGTTCACTGATGATATTAGAACACCCAAATGCGACACAACGTAACAGCATTTTTCAAGTAAAAAAAAAAAAAAGCGATCTGCAGGCGATCTCCAGACAGACGCAGACTGCCTCTGCCCGATACTACGTCACAGATGTTGCATTCGCGTGTAATCGGATTTCCCGTGAATAAACACGGCGCAAAGTTTAAAATCACTTTTAAATCAAAATTAAATTGATTTATCATTTTGTTTGCAAAAACGAACATAGCTGAATGATACAAGATATTTATGTTGGGCAATTTTATGCATAGTTACAAAATCATGTCACAGACGTTTTAAACCTACGTCATTTGAATAACATATACGTTACTAAATTTTACCAGGCTCTGCAGTACAGGAGCGGCTTGGTTCCGGTCCGACCCAATAGATGAAAAAACTCCCGGCGCTGCGTGACTGAAGCTCACCGCTCCGGCCAGCTTGACGTGCGCGTGCTGCCGCCCAGGATTTAATCCACCACCTCTGGCCCAGTCCAGACCAGCACTGTGCGACCAGAACCTGACTGAACGCAGCCGTCTGTCGTCTGCAGCGCCCAGGATCTGGGTCACACTGGGTCCAGATCAGCTGCAAGCGACTCTGCAGTGAAGACACAACTTGAAGGACGAGTTCAGCTTCAGGATTATTTGGACTTTTCTGCCATTGAGCAACAGAACTTACAGAACTTCTGACTTTGCTGCAAAACGTTCCTCCATTTGCAGCAAGCAGCGGTTGGAAGCAGTGTTGACTTCTGGGAAGGGAACTTATGGATTCTGGGTAATGTAGTTCTTTAGACTGGCAAAAACAGTGAAGGCTTAATGAAAGAAAACTACAAAATGGTGGCACTTAAAAAATATGTACATGTACAGTTTTGTAATTAAACAAACCGCGATAGAGCGAGCCCGCAAAAATGAACGGCGAAGTAACGAGGGACTATTGTAAATGAAGAAAATGGGAAAACTGCTGCCAGTCATGAAAACCAGCTTGTGTAAAATATGTACATTGTAAATGTGCTTTTACTCATCACAATAAATTATCAAATGTTCTTGTTGTTTGTGTAAATATATTCCCTCACAGGTCCTGATTTATCTGGTTTGTCTTCAAATTAATATCTTTTGGAGCAGCTCTGGTTTCTTTCGTGTCCTCTCAGATTTTGTAGCGATGTTTCCGACTCCTTACACGCCCGTCAAAAGTCTTATGCTACAGTTCTTCTTCCTCCATACGTCCATGCATCTTCACTAAATGGAGCATCACATAAACGCTTCATTAGTTCTGAGGTCAAGGTCACAAATCAATCTCAAAGTTAAAACAAGATCTCTGCTTGTTTGGGCCATTGCAACAGATTGCTGTATTGTAGTGTTTTGACACGTGTTTCCACGTGGAGCTTAAAAGAGAGATGCAAATCAACCAAGATACCCTTGTATGAATCGTCAAACTCAATAGGGACACCATTCGAGGATAAAATCAGGGGAAGAACTGCTGGGACCGACTTCCTGTTTGAAAACAGCATCCCTTTGTTTTCGTCTGCATTTAGAACAAGTTTGAGACGGAACAAATCTGACTGGATGATGTCAAAGACGGATTGCAAAAGCTGGAAAACCAGCAACGGTTTTAGCTCGACAATAAACAACTGTGTCATCAGCATAGAAATGTAAGGATGCATCAGGGATGCTCTGACCTACATTACCTATGTAGATTGTGAAGAGGCTGGGTCCTAAGACTGAGCCTTGTGGTACACCGTTACTGACTGTTAAATAACTGGAGGAAGTACCATTATGTTGAACACATTGCCTCCGGTCTAAGAGTTTGTGGTGTTGTTACTTTGAGAAGTGCACTTGCTTTTACTTGGAGTAAATTTTGATAATGTCTTGAAAAGAAAACTGTACTGTGATTAAACTTGTGAAGGGCCCAGCATACCCCATCCACAACCGCACTGTCGACTCGCGATCACGTGGCTGCAGGAAGTTTGTTTTCGTACAGAGCTTTCATGGTCCACGAGACACACGGCGCAGATTGGAAACCCCTCACGCTGAAGTAAACGCCACCGCGTGTGTTTCTTCCTGCCAGAGTCGCCACTCTGTCCCTGCATCCGCCGTTTGGCCACAAATCTATCATGAAGGGAGCGCCACACTTTTCAGCAGACGCTCCTCTGTGCATAATGTCCGCACAATCTCCATCCATGAGTTTTTGGTTGTTTTGACTACCAGTAATTTAGCTTTTCAAGAGTCGTACAGCTGAATGTCCAGGAGATTTCTACATTGACAAACTTCTGACAAATCGCATGGCACATGGCGCATACGCCTGTGAGAAAAAGTTCAACTTGTGTCGAGAAGAGGCAAGCAAAGCTGCTCTGAGAACAAAATGACACAATTTCCATCAGGGAGCTACGACAAAGAGCCGATCTCGCTGCTTCGGATGGAGCAGGACATTCACGTTTCCAGTGTAACGTCCTCCCACTGCGTGTCTGATGATACGTCGACAGGTTTCTGTTAAAGTGACATAAAAAGGAAGAGCGTTTCGACAGACACGCCTGAAAGCTACGTGTTGTGAACTCATGCTTTCCTTTTAACCTTTCGTAATGACCGCTGAGCTCGTACTCCTGCTGCGAGCAGATCCTCCTCAGCTAGCGAATGTGTCGCAGTGCTTCGGCACTTAACCTTTGCTCACATCTGCTCAGGTCCATCAGCTGCCAGAGCTGCTCGTTTTATTGATTTCTGTTTTATGTGCAAACTCTGTTAGCTCCTGATATTCACTCAAGAGATCTTATTTTTCCTTTTATTTTTTACACGTTAGACAACTCTGTAACTGGACTATGATGTTTGCAGATGACATCGAGATCTGTGGTGAGAACAGGGAACACGTGGAAGAGAACTTGGTAATGTGGAGGTATGCTCTTGAAAGAAGAGGAATGAAAGTCAGTCGTAGTAAGACAGAGTACATGTGTGTGAATGAGAGGGAGGAGGTGGAACAGTGAGGCTACAAGGAGCAGAGGTCACAAAGGTGCAGGACTTCAAGTACTTGGGGTCCACTGTCCAGGAAAATGGGGAATGTGGTAAAGAGGTGAAGAAGAGAGTCCAGGCAGGATGGAGTGGATGGAGAAAAGTTTCAGGAGTGATTTGTGACAAAAAGGTGTCAGCAAAGGTCAAAGGAAAAGTTTACAAGACAGTGGTGAGACCAGCTATGTTGTATGGTCTGGAGACAGAGACATGGACAAAAAGACAGGAGAAAGAACTGGAAGTAGCAGAAATGAAGATGCTGAGGTTCTCCTTAGGAGTGACAAGGATGGATAAGATCAGGAATGAGATCATCAGAGGTACAGCACATGTTGAACAACTGGGAGATAAAGTTAGAGAGGACACACTGAGATGGTTTGGACATGTCCAGAGGAGGGACAGTGGGTATATTGGTAGAAGGATGTTAGAAATGCAGCTGCCAGGAAAAAGACAAAGAGGGAGACCAAAGAGGAGATATATGGATGCAGTTAGAGAGGACATGGAGGTAGTTGGAGTGAGGACAGAGGATGCAGAGGACAGAGTGAGGTGGAGGAGGATGACTCGCTGTGGCGACCCCTGAAGAGGGAAAAGCCGAAAGAAGAAGAAGAAGAAAGAAGAAGACAACTCTGTAACTGCTTGGCTCTTTTTTTTATAAAAATGAGGATGAAAGCACATGACGCACCAGGACAGGTGCGTTTCAGAATCGCTCGCTCCATCAGTGAAATTCTCTGTTTCAGTTTTAAAGTCTCACATCTGGATTAATGTCCCCGTCTCTTTCTACTGTGAACTTGATTTACTCAGTTTGAAAGCAAATAAATGAAAAGTGCGTTACAATTCGGATATGCCACTTATTTTACACAACTTCTGCTCACATCCTCACAGCCAGCTCCACTTCTGTTTGACGTGCATTACAAGCTTCTGCGCTTTTACACTCTATCAAAATAAAAGCCTGGGCCCATCTAAATGTTGGAGTTATGGATATAATAGATAAGTCTGTCTGCCTTGTTTTCTCTAAACTGAGGCAACTTTCTGATGCTGCCATGCAAAAAGCTGCAACTCTTTGTCTCCCAGAGTTACTTCTTACGTTTTCTTTCTTTTTTTAAGAAGTTCTACGGAGGACAGAGATGTGGAATGGAACAGTTTTGTTATTCAAGTACCGTAACATGTCTTTATTTCAGTTACTGTATTTTCCAGCGTATAAGTTGCAGTTTTTTTAACATAGATTTGTCAGTCCTGTGACTTGTACACTGAAGTGACTTATATATGATTTTTTTTCTCCATATTCATACAAATTTTTTGACTAATGCTTTAAAAAAACCTGCAACAGTGAGTTCTCCCGTGTGCACTTGCATCAGCTGGTGCAGGCGGAGGAACGCTGGAGAGCTAGCAGCTCCGGCTGCAATGGATGGATGACGTCGCTCCGCCCAGGTGAAATGAAGCAGCTTTGACCATTAATTAATTATGATGGGTCAGCGGTGATGGATAATAAATGTGACCTATACACTGAAGCGATTTATTCACCAGAAAATATGGTACTTATTTGCAGAGCTCAAATGTTTAAAACAAAATTACCAATTTTTCATTTTTTTATGTAGAAAAATAATATATTTTTTGTTATCAGCCTAAATCTTTTCAGCACTTCTACAAAATGAGAACAAGCAGTTTTAGTTTGTGAACTGTCAGTTCAAGGTCTCTGGTCGCCAAACATCAAGTTGACCAACGTTATGCTTTTCAGAAACAAAGGTCGTATTTAAAAGTTACTGTTATTAACATTAGTTAACATAAGTAAAGTTATAAATATAATTATATGTTTTGCCATGAATATCCTCTTTAGTAAACTGGCTGTTTATAAATATTGGCATACTTCAACCAAAGATAGTCCAGACTGATGGTCTGCTGAGGTGACTGGTTCGGGAAACGTTGGCTTCGATCGGTGGTGTCCAGTCCTGGTCCTGGTCCTCCGCTTTAGATGTTTCTCTGCTTTAACACACCTGATTTGAACCAATGGGTGAATACCGTATTTTCTGGCATATAAGTTGCTCCGGTGTACAATTTGCATCAGTCAAAAAAAAAAAAAGCATCACAAAGAGGGAAAAAACATATATAAAAGTCGCTTCGGCGTATAAATCACATTTATTATGAGTCACCTCTGACCCGTCACATTAATTATGAGTTGATTTAATGGTCAAAACAGCTTCATTTCGCCTGGGCTGGGCAGCACCATCCATGCATAGTGGCTGGAGCTGCTAGCTCACCAGCGTTCCTCCGCCTGCGCCAGGTGAGTGAAGTGAGCGTGCACGGGAGGACTCGCTGTTGCAGTTCTTCAGAATTTAAAACATCAGTCAAAAATTGCATTATGAATATGGAAAATAAAAATGATGTTGCAAAAAACTGTGACTTATACGCCGGAAAAAGCGGTATTCTCTGAGGATTCCTCAGCTATTTGCCCTGCGGTTCATCAGATCTCTTGCAAACGTGTTAGACATGAAGAAACATGGTCGCTCTTTCTCCTTCAGCGGCAGGTGATGGTGTTGTTTAACTGCTCAGCTGAACCGAAGACTGGCTGATGTTGGGACTTTATTACTCTATTTTCCGGCCTATAAGTCACAGTTTTTTCACTAATTTTCATGTCCTGCAACCTATATGGTGAAGCGACATACAGTATGTCGCTTCACCATATATTAGGGATTTTTCCCCCATATTTTTAGACCAATTTTTGGCTGAGATATGACCGTTTCCATTCATTCTGACGAAAAAAATGGCGCAGTACCACTTTCGGCCGCTAGGGTCCACCGACCGTTCCCAGCTCATGTGTCCGACAGCAGACTCATCTAGTCGGACTCACTCTGTCGCAGCACAACCTCCTGCTCTCTGGAGGTATGAACTACTGTTAGCTGTTAGCAATGCAAAATAGGTCAAGAACCACACGACAGATTTTGATGAAACTTACAGAAAGTAATCACTGGATGGACATTTACAAATTATTAGCTTTAGGAGTTGTTTCAGCTAAAATTTAATTTATTTATGATTAATTTTCGTAGCGCGTGCATGTTTGGAAGACCGTCAAAGCGAAAAAATTTAAATCCAGCTGATTTGAACATTACGTTAATTTTTAAAGGAAAAGTTCAGCTCAGAAACACTTTTGCTATAATGTCAGCTAACAAATATATTTTTAAAGGTTTTTATCTTGTTAAAATTTAAAGAAATTAAGTGTATCCGCTCGCTGCGCGTGCACGCTTCGCAGCACCGACGTAGCAATTTTTTTATTTATTCAGCTGATTTGACAATTACGTGCATTTATTAAGGAAAAGTTCAGCTCAGACACATCTTTGCTATAATTTTCAGCAAACAAATAATTGTTTTTAAGTGTTAATCTTGTTAAAGTCCTACCGTGCACACTCCTGTGGCCATTTCGCATCCAATCCATTTTGGGCAAAACATCGGCCCACATTTCCGGGTTGTCACCACTGACGCGTAACCTACGCGACGCGTCAGCGGTGACGCATAATAGATGCGACGTATACGGCGGTGCGACACGTTTATGGATTTTTCCACTTTATTGGACATAATTGGACTAATGCGACATGTAGGGCGGTGTGACTTTTAAGCCGGAAAGTACGGTAAACTGAAATCATTTAAATAACTTCTAAATCATCAGTTGTGCATCCTTCTAGATATATTCACTTCTTTTCAGAATTGTACTCTTTTTTGCATCGACGTGCCAACTCGTTTTCGTGACACTTGGCTGTGATGATACTTTGAGGCCGAAGGTTTTCTGTTGATACAGATACGATTTAATTGGTGGTAATTCTGGGCCTGGACAGCAGCCATCGTCTTCCTCCCTTCTTATTCTGCAGGTTGTTGGCAACAAACCGAGGCAGAGGACTCATCAGGAAAGAGGAACAGCTTTTAAAGGAAATAGGCTGCGGTTCCTTTTGCACAAAAAGAGAGGTTTTAACAAAAAACTGGAATATGTTTTATTGCTGAAACAGTTGTGTTGTTGTGTGTGCAGCCAAAAGAAACTGGTCCCTGATTATTGGAGTTGGTCCGTGCACGTTCTGCAGAAACTAAAAGATTGCTTCATTGATCGTTGAACCTCTGAAAGGAAAACGGAGAACATAAAGAACTGCAGGAACAATGGGAACGTGTAAACATGAGCTGCAAACACACAAGACACTCACAGACTGAGTAAAAACAGATGTTTGTTTCAGTGGAAAAACATCCAAGAAACTGAAAATCATGACAGACAAAACATGGCTTTTATTTTGTAAAGTTATTCTGCATTTTTGGACGACTAACAGATGAGGTCAGGCAGGAATCCCCCATGGACTATATGATGTTTGCAGATGACACTGTGATCTATGGTGAGAACAGGGAACAGGTGGAAGAGAACTTGGAGAGGTGGAGGTATTCACTTGAAAGAAGAGGAATGAAAGTCAGTCGTAGTAAGACAGAGTACATGTGTGTGAATGAGAGGGAGGCCAGTGGAACAGTGAGGCTACAAGGAGCAGAGGTCACAAAGGTGCAGGACTTCAAGTACTTGGGGTCCACTGTCCAGGAAAATGGGGAATGTGGTAAAGAGGTGAAAAAGAGAGTCCAGGCAGGATGGAGTGGATGGAGAAAAGTTTCAGGAGTGATTTGTGACAAAAAGGTGTCAGCAAAGGTCAAAGGAAAAGTTTACAAGACAGTGGTGAGACCAGCTATGTTGTATGGTCTGGAGACAGAGACATGGACAAAAAGACAGGAGAAAGAACTGGAAGTAGCAGAAATGAAGATGCTGAGGTTCTCCTTAGGAGTGACAAGGATGGATAAGATCAGGAATGAGATCATCAGAGGTACAGCACATGTTGAACAACTGGGAGATAAAGTTAGGGAGGCCAGACTGAGATGGTTTGGACATGTCCAGAGGAGGGACAGTGGGTATATTGGTAGAAGGATGTTAGAAATGCAGCTGCCAGGAAAAAGACAAAGAGGAAGGCCAAAGAGGAGATGGATGCGGTTAGAGAGGACATGAAGGTAGTTGGAGTGAGGACAGAGATGGAGGAGGTCGACTCGCTGTGGAGACCCCCGAAGACAGTGGTGTAGTCTACGTGATAAGTAGAAGAAGAAGATCTCAAGAATTTCAGTATACAGTACCCACTTTAAAGTTCCCAATGATACATGACAAATAATTAGGCACGTGTCATCATTGATACATTAAACGGCAAACGCTTCCGTAACAATCTGCGCATGCAGCGCTTGTTTATTACATTTGCTTATCCAGCAAATTATCGTATAATTAATACTTCTGTAATTACTATGGTACTTAAGAGTTGAACATGTTTTGCTTTGATACTGTTTAATAAATTCTACAACATGTTTTAATATTAGTGTATTTATTAGTGGGGGAGTGGTGGCACAGTGGTTAGACCAGGGGTCTGCAACCTTTACGATCAAAAGAGCCACTGATGCCCCTTTGTTCACTAAATAAAGTGTCTGGAGCCACATCAATCTGCTACGATCAACTGGTGGCTCGTGTTGGAGGGCACTTCTCTGGCCAGTAGTGGGAAACTTAAAGCTGAAAATATCTAACGATTTTTAATATGTGTTCATATTTTTACATTTTAAGACAAAATAAAAGACACCATTCTTGTAAAGGACAAATAATATAGTTTTACCCTGTCAAAAAAAATAAATAAATCAAATAGTGAATGTGTTTTACTCCTTGTATTACTGTAATTCTAGCCTGGTTAAAACCAGACCCTTGTCCTTCACTTCGCTGCGTACTAGGGTCTGGAGTTTCTCCATAGAGAACCGATTCTTGCTGGAGGCGTGGCCTCTGCTGAGGAACAAAACCATTGGATCTTAGAAAAATTTTGAACAGGGAAAGCATTCTGCTCCCTCCCCCTCAGAGCCATATATGGCTCTGTTTCGTGGTCTGTTGAACTTGACATCTGCTCCGCCTCCTGCTGCATTTTCTCTCGCTGCCGCTGCATATTCTGTGTTTATATGTTAATAAAACGTTCTAAAAAAATAAAATAAAACCATGGATTGCTGGTCCAGCACACCAGAAGACCAGAAAATCTGATGGGACTCGGGCAGCAACGTAAAACCCGAGTTTAATTCTCTCGTGACAACCTGAGGCATTTCCTCATCAGCGGAGGGAGAGGAGGAGGAGGGAGCGATCACTTGACTTTTGGCCAAAAAAACAAAAGAAAACTCCAGATAAGGGATTAAGAAGGGGAATTTAATACATTTGTGTCACATATAAAACAGTCCTGCATCGCTTTGCATCGCTTTGAATGAGAACATGCGATGCTCGCTGGCTGCGCGCTGGGACAGGTGGGGGCGTGGGTTAGGGGCCAAAAACTCCACCCCTTCTGTTCTCTGATTGGTCCGGTCAAAAATCAGCTGCAGAAATCCTTCTCTATGGGAGAAGTCCCAGACGGAGCAGTGAAGGGAAATAGAATTGAGCGGAGCTGCGTAGGAAGGCGAGGGCCAGGCTACTGTAATTCTAGTATTCACATATTTCCAAAGGAAATGAGAAGAAAACTGCTAAAACTAGTCATTTTGTTGTGCTAAGATTCAATACAATTTAGTTTTAAGTTAGTTTTGGTCAACGCTTGAAAGAGCCGCATGTGGCTATAGAGCCGTAGGTTGCAGACCCCTGGGTTAAACGGTGGGCTTGTGATCGGAAGATCGCTGGTTCAAGCCCCGGTACTGACAACATCAAAAAATGTGGGTGGAAAAAGGTGAAACACCCACACCTGCCTCCACCCTCATTCGCCACACTCTGGGCCCCTGAGCAAGGCCCCTAACCCCCACCATCTGCTCCCTAAAAACAGGTCTCTCTTGAAAATGCGTGCTCATGGCTCAGTGAGATTCCTGGATAAATAAAGGGTAAATGAAATTCAAATATAAGCATCAGAGAAATTTGGAAATGTTCAATATGCTTAAAAAAATCAACATAAATTGATTACATTGTACTAACCAGTGTACTTTGGTTTCTAAGCACAGTAGACCCATTAAAAAAATGTAGACTACAGTACACCACTGCCTGAAGAGGGAAAAGCAGAAAGAAGATTCTGTATTTATGGACTTCAGGGCCACCGTACTTCATCGGCTGTCAGTTGCTTTAAGATTCACCTTTTCGTTTGTTTGTCTGTCAGATGTGAAAATGCAGCCGGACGTCTGATTGTGTGTTTTACTTTGTGACCTTTAACCTGCTCAACGGAGCCTGGACAAGTTTGGACCTAATATCACGATGCTCATCGGCTTCACGAGGAAACCCGAGCTGTGGCGCTGCAGCCCAACGTTGCGTCACGTTTTCTCATTTATTAATTTTTTTTCCTGTCAAGCTCTCCGGTTTGTGTCTGAGGAAGACGTCAGCAGGCAGACCTGACAGGCTCGGCGTCTGACGGTGAAATCCCCGGCGTTTAATTGAAGTCTTGTCTGATCCCGGAGCCGAGGAACGAAAAGAAAGCAGCCGAGCCGGGAGGAGCGCGTAAACAGGAACAGCCTTTTATTGTTTCTCCTCAGCTTGATATGTACAGGACAGGCGGCTCCACACATCATGTAAAAACAATTGCACATTAGCTTTTATTAACCTCCATTTCATTTGTTTTTTACATTTTAACACATCATAAAACAGCAAACAGGATACAAATACACTGAAAACTGCTCACTAGTGTTGGCTCCTAATAAACAAAGAGTACCCAGAAAACGACACGTTTCTCATCATTATTTCGAAAACAGAAGTTTTGTGCTGCAGTGTCTCTGAAAAACAATCACATCGAGTCCCTCTTTGTGTCAAACATTCTGACATTTGCTCAGGCACTTCTTGATATCGAACATAATTCACATGTATGATAAAAAAATACAATTTCTTTCCCCCACAAAGCTTTCATCGGCGTCATCAAAACGTGGGATTAAAGAACGCGACTCCGACGGGCTGGTACGCCGAGAAAGTCGGGAAAATTCTGCAAATACGCTGAAATGTCGTCAGGTTGAAACAAAGACCCACAAACTGAATTAATGCTGCTGATTAAATCTGTCCTGACTCCCTGTCCACTTCTGTGGATGTTAAGATTTTATTGCTTGTTTTAAGTCTTAAAACCCGTCATATTTATTTGATCTTCAAAACATCTACTCTCCAGTAAGAGCGCTCTGGTCTACCAACCAGTTCCTAGATGTCCCCGAATCCAAACTGAAGTCCAGGGGTGGTCGGGCTTTTCGGGACTAGTTTACCTAAAGACCGCTGAGATGTCTGACTTTGCTCGCGCCTCATCTCGTTTCCTTGGCGTCTGATCCATGCAGAACCGGTTAGAGCGGGTTGCTCCTGGTGTTGTGTTACATTTTATTGTTAACTTTCTCGTGTTTCCTGAGTGACAAGATGTTTTCTTGTTCTTATCATTTTCATTTAAATTGGACTAGATTGTAAAGAACCTTGTTCAAATCTGTCGTTTTATGAGCTATAGATTTTTTTTCTCTTTTTTAATCGTTAAGTACCATATTTTTTGTCGTTTTTTTGCATAATTTGCATACCCTGCGACTTATACACACAAGTGACGTATTTATGGATTTCCCCCCATATTTTTAAACAAAGTTTTGGCTGAGATACGACTGCTTTCGTTCATTCTGACAGAAAATATTGAACACTACCATTTTCAGCCGCTAGATGGCACTCGAGTAGTATGGCATGCCGCTGTATCACGTAATAGGTAAAAGTGGCTATTAATGACACAATCGGCTTGCCATAGATGGCCACCTTCGTTCACCTGGAGCAACCGTCAAATCAGCTTCATTTCGCTGCACCGCCCCGGCGAAATGAAGCTGATTTGACCATTGAAGTTCATTTATTAAGTAAAAGTTCAACTGAGACACAACTTTGCTATAAAGTCGAGCAAACAAATAATTGTTTCAGGTGGTCATCTTATTAAAGTTTGAGGAAATGCACAGCGCTTCCTCCCTCCGCGCGTTCATGTTTCCACGCATTGGCTTTTGAAATGCAGCTGATTTAACCGTCAAAGTGCATTTATTAAGGAAAAATTAGACTGAGACACACCTTTACTATAATTTTGAGCAAACAAATTGTTTTTAAGTGTTAATCTAGTTAAATTCTTGTTAAGGTCCTCCTGCGCACGCCCATCCAACCGCCATTTGTCAGCCAACTGATTTTTCGCACAACACCGGCCCACATTTCCGGGTGGTCAGCGGTGACGCATAATAGATGCAACGTATACGGCGAAGCAAAGTATTTTTGGATTTTTCCATTTTGTTAGACATTTTTGGACTGATACGACTTATAGGGCGGTGCGACATGTACAGCGGAAAATACGGTTTGTGAAGCTACAAAACCACATTTCTCCAGGGTCTTTTCATCCCGACTGGAGGAAACACATCCTGCAGTGTGTGTTTCCTTCTGTGTCGGTCTGTTAGCAAAATATCTTAAAAGTTATGGGACAAATTTGAATGAAACTAATCATTGCATGAACATCTACACCGATTAACTTCTTGAGTTCACCAACTAACGGCTACCTGACCTTCAAAACACCAAAAATGGCTACAGTGGCTAAATGTTTGGATGGTAGTAGCGGAGTCTGGGTGTGGCATCTAGAATAATGTTATAGTTAAGTTGTCCGCATGATCTCAGTCAGTCTGGGGCATGAAAGGCGGCGGGAGAAATGCATTCCTTCAAGGAGTCCTCGGCTTTAATTTACGGTTTTGTTGATTTTTTTTTCTAGATTGTGTCTTCGAACCTGTTTGCTGTCACATATAATAATATTAAACGATGCGCTCAGATAGAGAGGACTGGTTGCCACCTCCTGCATCAATCAAAGCGTTGGATTGGTGATTAGTTTGTCCACTTGTGGTAGAAAAAGTTGCCAATCAGCGCCTGCACTTTGATTGGAATAATCATAACAAAAGAAGCCAAACTGTCACGTCTAGCTGCTGCAAACTGTGCATGTCCTTATTTCTGTTTGGGTTTTTAAATGTGTGCTTGCTTCTAATACACAAGAGATCAATGCAACACCATTTGTGCTCCTCACAGCATTAACATAATGTGACAGCCTGCCTGAGGGCCGGACACACCCGCATTTAAAACACCGGCTAAATTAACTCATTTAAATGCACTCGGCACAATGAAGTGATTTGCTGAGATTGCCCAAGTAAATCTGTGCAAACGGTTGTGCAGCAACAACAAACCATCATTTAAATGTGCAATCAGAGATGCTAAAAGGGACGAAGCTACAGCGGCGACAAGACTCATTCATTCATCAAGCAGCTGCTTTGATGCAGAGTAGGGCTGAACAATTAATTGCATTTGCAATAATATTGCAATATGATAAAATGAGATTTTTTAATCGCGACGGCTGCAATTTGACTGGTCACGTGACACAAATCTTTATCAACACTTACAAAAAAAAAACCACCACAGACATTTACGATGGTTGCATGGCTAGAATGACAACAACCAGTGCTTCAACTTCAAGTAAGCAAAGTATCAGCCGACAGGGATCACTGACCGAACTGTTTGAACTTCAAACAGTAATTTTTTTTATATCTAATTTTTTACATTTATTTATTAACTGTCATGTGAAGTTCAGTCAGTAGTTAGGAAGTTCACTTAACATGTTTACTATTATGTTATATTATGTTTATGAAACAAGACAAAATAGAAATGGTGAAAAGAAAAGGCAGAGATTTGTTTGCTTTATTGTAATCTCTGCTTTAAATAAATCTGACATTGTTTATTATGAAACAGATTTATTGCTTCTGTTTGTTGAAAAATACTTGAGAAGATTTTTTTTTTTTTTAATCGCATTTTAAATCGCAATTTATAGAAAAAAAATTGCAATTACAGTACATTATTTTCCACAATCGTTCAGCCCTAATGCAGAGTTCTGATCCGAGCCCGGCGGGGAGTTCAAGTTTCACAGGAGCGAGCTCATATGTGAGTTTACAAAGAAGAATATTAAAGAAGTTTAATTTTATACCTTTTGTTTGGTAAAACTCAATTTATTATCTGTAAAGTAGCTGATAAGGACTTGAAATATGGCGTGTTAGTAGCTGAAACTGTGCATTTAAGAAAAATAACCAATGTACTGGAGGTAAATTAAAAATATTTCTGTAAATAATAGTAGACTTTGAATAAATGTGGTTTTGTTACAACAACTGTTTTAATTATCAGCTCCACTGATGTGTCTAAAATTCACCTTTGGCTCAGTATTTTCTGCTAAAACCTTTTTTTGACGCTTTAATTGTTGCAGTCACTGCAGGGAAATTTAAAGCTGACACAAAGAGCTCGACAGCAGCAAGAATGGGAATAGAAATAACGTCGTTATAATTCAAAAGCAACTTTAAGACAATTTTTTTCTCTGTTTTGTGTCATTCTAAAGCTGTGGGAGCCACAAATTTAATTGCATTAACCTCCACTGCGGCAAAAGAAAACTCAAAACTCCACATCTAAAATCTCGGAACAGTTATCTGCCCGAGCATCGAAGAAAAGACTAAAGAGTTTCGCCTTCTTCGTTGTTTTCAACCCACTTTCCAAACCCAACTGCGCTCTGCTCGTTTATTGACTGCTGGTTTTTAAAAGCAAGATGGCTCCCCTGCCTGCTCCCTCGATTTAAATCACCGTGGAGAAGAGTGTCTGCTAAACGCTTTAAAAGGGGAAAAATACAAAAAGCAATTATGGCAATTTGGAGCAATTAACTCCTGGGGACATTTTTTCTCTCCCTTTTGTTAAAAAACAGCATAAAAGGCTCCAGCTAGTGTCACCCCGGGAGCCCCGTCGTCTCTCCACCCATCTTCACCCTGCCTCTTCTTCTGCTTTTATTCGGCTCTTCGTGTCAGGAGCTGGGCCCCGTGTCGGTGCCTCTGGTGGCAGCGTTCTTCGGCTCTGGCAGGCAGCAGGTGGCTTCTGATGAAAAATTCAGTGCAGAGCCCGACTCGGGAGACGAAGAGGAGGGAGGTGGTACTGTGGTGAGTAGCAAAGAAGGAGCGAGTGAAAGGGGAGGGGTGAGATGAGAGAAAAGTGGGCGAGGTAGAAGAAAAAGAAGGAGGAGCTCCTGCAGAGGGGCCAGGAAGAGGATCACAGCCGTCCACCCGAGTCTCCTCCAAAAAGATAACTCACAACATGAATCATGTATGAAGGGGG
>JBBPBX010008205.1:41518-63131 GCA_038048925.1 Garcialebias charrua | reverse complement strand
TTAGAATGATGGGTGTTGGCCTTGGCGCATCACGGTGAGTAGCCATGGCTTTGTCGAGAATAGCTTGAGCTGCGCTTTGTTCAATGTTGGAAAAACTCAGTTGAGGAACAGTTTCCACATTAACAGGAGCTAGGGGAGGGCTACTTTTCACAGGTAATACTCTGAAGATTATTTTCTTCTCTGCTGTCTTGTGGTTGCTGGCAGGAGGGCTGTTCAGGTCAGACGGACTGGGCGGAGGCTTCGTCAGGACACAAGGAACAGGCGGATTCAAAGTGTTTCTGCTGTGGAGCATTTTAGCGATTTGGCTTATCTTGTTGTAAGCAGGTGTGGTTGCAGTAAGTGTCTGAAATGTGTTTGTTCTTGGGTCTTTGATGAGAATCTGCCCTTGACGGTTGACGAGCAGGACCTGACGGACAGGAATCTGGGGAGTGGGCAAGCTTGCCGCCTCAGCCTGATTCTGAACCACCTCCGGCTGTACTGGCTTGGGAGTG
This sequence comes from Garcialebias charrua, assembly GCA_038048925.1. Lineage (NCBI taxonomy): Eukaryota > Metazoa > Chordata > Actinopteri > Cyprinodontiformes > Rivulidae > Garcialebias > Garcialebias charrua. The sequence continues at coordinate 62,640 of JBBPBX010008205.1, read as the reverse complement.
TCCAAGCGAATTGTAATGGTTCTGCCCAGCATGGAATTAGGCTGAACAGGTAAAGCGTTTAAACCATTGATTATGATAGGGGAGGAGACTGGGCGCGGGACTGTGCAGAACGTAGTAGAACCGCGGGGAGAAATATTTACAATCTGTCTGGGTCGAGCGGCCATGACATTGACTGTTGGCGGGAGAAGAAAGGTCTGTTGTGGCAACGGAAGCTCAAGGTTTGATGTAGGCTGTTTTTTCTTCACCATAATGGTTTTCTTCATCACTGGTTGTTCGATTTCTGGATGAAAATCCGCATCACGCAAATCATCTTTATATCCTAAAGACACGTCTGATGATGAAGAACTGATGTCGTCTATGGCCCGAACTTTGCTGTTCTCTGCAGCTGAAACGAAACGCCCCGTCTCCGAATCCAGAAACCCTTCACCGTGAGATGTTGGTGTGTCCGAGGTCATCTGGACCTCCTCTTCTTGTAACGACAGGTCATTGCTGATGCAACTTGAATCCATAAAAACGGGAGGGGATAAACTTTCTTCTGACTCAGTAGTTTGGCGCTCGGCGTTCAGTTTTGGCAAAGTGTAGATCCGCGCCAGCCTCGTTAGATTAACTGTTAGACGTTTTGTAGGTGTGTTGCGAACAGTGTGAATTTTGGTTTCTCCTTTGAGCACCTCGCCTTCGTCGCTCTCTGACCCGCTGTCAGCCCCATCCAACTGCGATATTGAAGGTGCAGGAGGAGGCTGACTGGAGGCGTCTGAACTACCTGCTGCATTACTCACAACCGTACGTGTAAATTTGACATAATGACTCAAGTCTTCGTCGTCGGAGTCTTTGTCCCGATTGTCTTTCTGTGCTCCACCTTCCAGCTCTCTAGTGGTGGTAGGAGTCACATTCTCAGCAAGGAGACCCTCCTCAAACTCAATTTTAGTGTTCAGCATAGAGGCCAATGCTACATCTGCGTCAAAAACCGTGTAAGGCAGCTCCTGAGACATCAGGTGGGCTACTTCCTCCTCCAGGTTACTAGGAGCAAGAGAGATCCCGTTTGTTGTGGCCACAGCTGCATCTTCTGCCTCAGACGGCACCGAGAAGTCTCGGGGAATCTCTGTGGACACCAGGGTTGTGATTTTTAAGTTTTGTGTTCCTCGGGGGGAGTGAGAGATCGCTCCTTGTCGAGGTGAAAGTCCTGGAGAAACGCTGGCGTTGGATTTAGAAGGGGAGTTCCAAACCGGAGACGTTGAGTTTTGCCGTGAGAGCGGAGGAGAGGCGGCTCCTACATTTGAAGATCTTGGACGAGAGCTGAACAAAGCGGATCTGGAGCTTACAGCGCGAAGACTCGTCGGTACAGGCGGGCTGCTTTCTGTCGGCGAGGAGCTGCAGCGTCGTCTTGCTGAGAGCCTGCGAGGGCGACGAGGGTCATCGAGGTCCCTCAGTGTCAGGATGTGATGAGATTTATGATGAGCACACCCTGTCGTTGAAGAAATTAAAATCTCAGGATTCACACATAAAACAAACAAAATAAAAAGATAGCTGCTCATTTTCCTAAACGTGGGACTCACCTGGAGATGGAAGAGGACGTGAAGATCCTCCTGCAGGTCTCCTGGTCTGAGAGTAACCAGGACTTTTGGAACCAGGTGTGTTGTGTATTTTGGAGTTGGGTGATGGGGTTGTAGACTTGACTGGGCTGGAACAGGAGCTTAAACAATCTGGGGACTCCATATCTGCCAAACAATGTGCATACATATACAGTATTAGTATTTCCAATCAAAATGCTACAAACCATTGAATAATTTAGCCACTTCTATATTGGAGCAACCTGGGAGATCCGGGTCACCTCTGAGGTGGTTAGGGCTGTGGATTATGGTGTGGTTCTCGTCTTTGTCCCACTTCAGATCTTGTTCTTCACCAGGGAGAGGTGAGCTCACTTCTGTCACCTTACAGGTGTACTTACAGTGTCTCCGGGGGTCCACCGTACTCCAGTATAACCGAGAACATCTACGGAGCAGATAGAAGAAAAAAACAAACATGTTTTGTTATTTTAAAAAAATTGATTTTTTTTTTTACCGGTACAGTGCAGCAAATTTTGAAGCAAGTTGAGAACCAGTAAGGAAAGGCACAAAAAGCACATACAGTCACTTATATTATTTTTTACTTAATTAAATATGCAAATAAAATAAAACTTAACGTGAAAAATGAAATGCAATGTTGCAAAGAAAATTAAAAACTTGCAAGTACAAGTGGTCCCCGATTTACGAGCACATCGACTTACGAGGTTCCGAATTTACGAGCTATCATATTTAATAAAAATATGAATAAAAAAAATAATGATATTTTTTTTTTGTGTGTGTTTAAATGTTCTTAATGTCATGTGTACAGCACTTTGTTGCAGCTGTGGTTGTTTTAAATGGCTTTATAAATAAAGTATTATTATTATAATTACAGTACAGTGCATAATTGTTTTTGACCAATTTGACCTGGTCTCACTGCCTCACCTCACCAAGGTGGTTCAGCAGATGAAACCAACTAACTGTTCTCTGGACATCATTCCCTCTAAAATGTTCAAACAATCCTTTGATGTAATTGGTCCTTGTGTTTTGTCATTTATTAACAGCTGTCTATCTTCAGGTTTTGTGCCATCTGCTTTCAAACACGCTGTGGTCAGGCCTCTTCTCAAAAAACCAGGCCTAGATCCTACAGCTCTCTCTAATTTCAGACCAGTTTCCCATCTGTCATTTCTATCAAAGGTCCTAGAAAAGATTGTTTTTATTCAACTTCAATCTTTTCTAGAACTCAACAACCTGTTTGAAAAATTTCAGTCAGGTTTTCGAGCTCGTCACAGTACTGAATCTGCACTGCTCAAAGTACAGAATGACATTCTTCTGTCCCTGGATGCAAAAAACCCTGCTCTGCTGGTGATGTTAGACCTCTCAGCAGCTTTTGACACCGTCGACCATCAGGTACTAATCAACCGCTTGTCTCAGCAGGTTGGCCTCCAGGGAGCTGTGCTTGAGTGGTTCAAATCTTACCTGTCTGGGAGAACTTTTTCTGTCATGATAGGCGATCTGTCCTCCTCTTCATCAACCCCTCTGACCTCTGGCGTACCACAGGGATCTATTCTAGGGCCAGTCCTCTTCTCTCTTTACATGCTGCCATTAGGATCAATCATCACACGTCATAACCTGTCTTTTCACATGTATGCAGACGATTTACAAATCTATCTGCCAGTCACTCCCAACCCCTCACCCAGTTCAAACACTCTTGTCAACTGCTTAAATGACATTAAGCACTGGCTCTCTCAAAACTTCCTCCACCTAAACACAGATAAAACTGAATGCATTTTATTTGGTGCACCTGGTGACACCAGCAACATCCTTCCCAGTCCCAGTGTTGGTTTTCCCCTCCCCCACTTCAACCCGGTGGTCAGAAATCTTGGAGTGCAGCTTGACTCCAACTTAAAGTTTGATAAACAGATCAGTTCTGTTGTCAAGACCAGCTTTTTCCAGCTCCGTCTGCTCTCTAAAGTCAAGTCATTTCTCAGCCGTGGTGATCTGGAGAAGGCCATCCATGCCTTTGTGACCTCCAGACTTGATTATTGTAATGCTTTGTATGTTGGTATTAATCAATCCTCCATCTCCCGTTTACAGCTTGTACAGAACTCTGCCGCGCGCTTTTTGACCAACACACGAAAATATGAACACATCACTCCTGTCCTGTCCTCTCTACACTGGCTCCCGGTTCAGTTCAGGATACAGTTCAAGCTGCTCCTGTTTGTTTTCAAAGCTCTGAATGGACTTGCTCCTCTGTACATCTCAGAACTTTTGAAAGCCCATCAGCCCGGCAGAGCTTTACGATCTGCCAGTCAACACCTGCTGGAGGTGCCTCGCTCAAGGTACAAACAATGGGGAGACCGGTCATTTTCTGTTGCCGGCCCAAAAGCCTGGAACAGTCTCCCCCTTGAGCTGCGTGCCACCTCTGATCTGACTCTGTTCAAAACCAGACTGAAGACCCACTTGTTCAAAAAAGCTTTCAGTGTGTAACTTTTATTACTTTTGGTATTTTAGTATGTAGCATTTTTATTTCCATTGCCTTCTTTTATTGCTGTTGTTTCTTATTCTATTTTCATTGATTTATTGTTCCAGTTTATTCATCTTTTTATCCTGTTAAGCACCTTGGTCAATGCAAGGCATTGTAGGAAGGTGCTATACAAATAAAGTTTATTATTATTATTATTATTATAATTTGTAATTTTTAAGCCGATTTACAAAGTTTTGCGGCAGTTTCCGCCAGTCAGTCAGTTTTCTGCAGTGCCCACGAGTTGAGCCTTAGCCAGTTAGCTCAAGTCTCGTAACTCCAGCAGACAGCCGGCTTTGTCCGATCAGAGGTTCCTGCACTCGGATACATGATCTGGAGCTGAACGGTGGTTTTGTGGAGGAACGGATGGGCGAAGCAAAACAACACTGCTGACCGCGTGAAGCAGCAGACAGCCAGTCGGACCGGATTAGCAACGAGCTAACATTAGCCAGATAGCTCCAGTCTCGTAGCTCGAGCCAACAGCCGGCTTTGTGCGATCAGAGGTTCCTGGAGCTCGCCTGGATGTCCGCCTGGCAACCTAAGATATTGGGGGACACCGAGCTAACTTGGAGAAACAAAGCCGACAGCTTTTTTGGAGGGGCTAACGAGTGCAGCTAATGGCGGTGGCTAACAGCTAACGGGCGCAGATGGTTTTGGATGGACGGACACCGCCGAGAAACAGCTTTCGGCAAGTTATTAATTTTTTTTCTGGCTCCAAATGTATGAAGTTAACATACTAACACTCCTTCCTGTAAACAGTTTAAACTGCGTGGTGCTGCAGGAAGCTGTGGAGCTCGGACGTAACGCAGCGGAGCTAACGCGGCAGAGCTAACATGCAAACAGACGAGAGAAGCTGCAGCTCAAAGTAAGAAAAAAAAAAAAAAATGTAATGTATGTTCTTTTAAAATGTTTTAAAGTGTTAGGATAGGCGAAGTGCTTGGTAACTGTTCATTACCGCACATGTACGTGTATCAGTGGTGGCTCCTGCGGTATAAAACTTAGTCCCCGATTTACGAGATTTTCGTCTTACGAGATAGTCGTAGTAACGGAACTCGCTCGTAAGTCGGGGACCACCTGTAATCCAGCTTAAAATGTTAAAACTTGCTGAGGTTCTGACATTGAGCACTTACTGATAACCAACGGGATATAGCATCCTCCCAACTGTGGACAACTCTGACAACACGCCGAGTTTCTGAATCTGCAGAGAACCTGAAAAAAGTTGGGTAGCAAAACCCAAAAGTTCAGCACACAACCATCAACAGCAGTAACGTGTAAGAAAACATGCAAAGCTTAAACTAACATGCGTTCTCACCAATTGTCATGTTTATGCTTTCTGGCTCAATGCCGGTGAGAAACTTTTTTCTGAGATTGATCCCTTCAAAATCCACATACACCCGGCGAGGCACTTCAAACCCTTTCCCTGACACCATCTGAAAAATGTGATGAACAATGATCAAAATAAAACACAAAAAAGGGTGTGAGATGCAATTTGATAAACTCTGGAGTGGTAGTTTATCCCTTATAATAAACATTTACGTTGGAGATTTTTTTTTTAATCTATGAGCTCCATATCCATACCTCTTTGCTGAGGAGATCCTTGTGTGCGTAACAGTACACTTTTCTGTCCTTCTGGAACACACACCTATTGGCTCGAGCGCACATGAAGTGAAAATTACTCTGGCAGCTGGCAAGGTAGCAGCCCACAGTGGCTCCTGATAGCTCGCAACGATCACAACGCTAAAAAAAAGAGAAGATATTAGAATTGCATTTAAATCTCATTCATGCAAAAGTTACAAAGGATCACACCTTACCAAGTAGCGCCCCCTTGAGACAGCACTGTGCACCTGCAATAGAGCGCCATCCTTCTCATAAACCTCTGCAGACCACAGGCAACAGTTGATGTGAGCCCACTCGTTTTGTCCCAAGTACAACAGCCGCCCTGCCTCCTATCAAAACAACAAAAACTGTCACATAGCTAAATCAATAAAAAAAAAACGAATTAAAAGAAACCGAGGCCTTTTTTTATTCTGACACGCAATGAAAGCGACGCAAAGTTCCTATAAAAAGTGTATGTGTATGCGGTCCAGTGCAGCGAGGACTGTCCAGACCTATACATTGGAGAAACTAAACAGCCCATCCACAGAAGAATGTCCCAACACAGGAGAGCCTCCTCCTCTGGACAAAACTCAGCTGTTCACCTCCACCTCACGGACAAGGGACACTCTTTTGAGGACCAGAATGTACATATTTTGGACCGAGAGCACAGGTGGTTTGAGAGGGGTGTGAAGGAGGCGATTTATGTAAAAAGAGAGAAACCATCGTTAAACAGAGGAGGAGGTCTAAGATTCCAAATTTCTAAAACTTATAGTGCAGCCCTGGGTTTGGTTCCCAGGCGTCTCACACCTGATGAGAACAGAGGAGCCTCGTTTGTGAATTAGACTAACAAAGACTTTGACAGGTCCCTGCTATTAATGTGTGAGGTGTGACTTGTCAATTTACATACAGTAGGATGTGTGTGTGTTTTCTGTAAGCTCTGTTTTCACACACTGAACTTTGAATGGGTCACAGGTACGTGTTATCCCAAGTATGTGTGGGTGTTAGTTTCCAATTTACATATGTTGGTGGTACGTGTCAATGGCTTATCCTGGTTACAACTTCTCCCTCTCACTAGCTGTGTTTCCATCCATTTTCATTTCGATTTTTGAGCTAATTTTTGAAATCTCGCAAATATGTAAATACAAATTAATGCGAAGCAGAAGTGTTTCCATCTGCTGGCTTGAAGCGCATCTACCAAGCCACGCACAGCGTCATTACGTCAGACGTCAGCGTCATTACGTCAGACGTCAGCACTGCGCATGTCTACAGTAAACAGGAAGTAGCGGTTGAAAACAGAACCCGGCCACACATCTCGTCAAAATGGAGAGAATATTTCAGGTACGTGTTGCTATCGGGCGAGTTGTATTTATTCTGTCATGCCAACTAGTTTTAGCGATGTTACATGTTGTCCGGAGCGGAAACAGCTGATCGTCACGTGACGTGAATGTTCGCTTCGGCAGCACGAGTCGGCAAATGTGTTTCCATCTGTCGTTTTGCGCATCTGCTCATTTCCGAACATCCCAAAAACCACCTCAAGCGAGCGTATAAACCTTTTGGCGAAGTTGAGGAAGTAACCTTGCATTTTGCCGTTTCCATTAAGCTTTTCTGCTGCGATACTTCAAAATGCGCACCTAGAAACCTTGATGGAAACACGGCTACTGTCTCCTCACTGAATTGATAAAGCTCCTCGGATGAGAAGCAAAACGTCTTTTTGCTACAAATGAAGTCCAGTTGTTCTGTATTGAACACCTTTTTTGATTCCTATAAAAACTCACACTGGAAGCTGCGTCTCCATTTTGCTGGCACAGGACACACTGCCTCAAATCTTCAGTCTTAGTGGATTCTGCAAGAAAAACAACCTTGCTGTATTTTTCCCAAATTGAAAAAGGTGAGCTTTACAGATGTTATTCCACTGCAAAAGTGTATCCGCTACTGGCAAATCCAGAGGTTTTGAGTAGAAAAGGCCGACTGAGATAGTTTTCATACCTTGTGAATAGACGTGATCGGTGAGCGGTGCACCAGATTCCTGTGTGAGGACTGAAGATGCAGGCTGAGTCTGCAGGCCCCTGGAGTCTCTGGGCTGGTATGTCCTCTCCATCCACTGTGCGTAGCTGTGCTCTTTAGAAGGAGGCAGGACTGCATCTGGGAGCATGCCACTGAAGAGCAGAAGACATTTAAGACAGTTATTTGGCTAAAATGGCCATCAAAAAGGAACATGTTTTGATTGTGTGTACTCACTTTGGAAACTCTTCAGAAAAGGAGTTCCACTTTTTGAGATGGCACGTAGGAAACCAACTAAAAACCCGCTTCATCACCTGTAACGAGTGCAGAACTCAAGTTAGATCAAATGCAAATGGTTTTAAGAAGAAGCACCATGTTTTAACAAAAAGGAAGGTTTCTCTTGGAGATCAACAAAAATTGTGGGCTTACTTGGACATAGTGTGATCTGGACTGTACGGTCGGTCTCTGATCTTCAGGGAGAAGTTCCTCTTCCTTCAACCATTTTCTCATCACAGCAGCAACATCCAAATGAAAGGCTTTCTGAGTGAGCAACAAGACAAAAACATTGCTTTAGTCAGGATGACTACTTTCATTAGGTATTCCATTCTAAATGTTGCAAGTTTTAAACTGAGAAAATCTGAGCTTTCTCTTTGAATGTCAGCTTTTGTTTTCATAAGAATGAAAAAACATGTATCCACTCACTACTGAGGTGTAGCCACCGCCTTCAAATTTCTTCTCCACAGCTTTCAGATCACAGACACGCTGCTGTTCCTGAACAGCTGGAGTGGTGTTCTCTTCCTGACACTGAAACAGAAATGACATGTCGGGCATTCATTTACAAAAAAAGGGATAGAAACTTAAAAAGAACAAAACCACATTTTTGAATTGATAGGATTACCGATGTTCTCTGGACACCACGTCTCACCTCTTTACAGAGCAGGAGGTGCCGAGTGCTGCTGGATGAGAGGAGGTCAGCGAGCACCTCCTCCAGCCCGGCCATCAGTTTACTCTGCAGTTCTTCCTTCAAGCGGCTTTGTTCAGTGTGGTGCAGTCTGCATGGGGTGCACGTAAAATCCATGCTGCCTGGCTGATTTAGCAGCCCAAAAAGCTCTTCTATAAAAAACAAAACACGTTTACCTACTATACCATAAAACAAGAAGCCAATTTTCATTCAACCTTTATTTAGACAGATAAGTCACATTGAGCCTTGAAGACTCATTTACAAGTGAGATCTGCTTAGACAGACAAAAAAGTAATGGAAATGGAGGCGAAAAAATTTCCTATTAAAATCTTCATGCCTGAGAAAAAAAATTCTAATATTAAAAAACACCTCGCACAGATAAGCACATAATGGCCTAGACATTCTGCTGAGGGGGGAGACAGAGAACAATGAGCAATATTCATAGATGCTCTCGAGGTCACTGTAAGAGTTCTGATAAGGATGGAATAATCAACAACTCTCCCTCCGATGAGATCCGTAAACATTCTCGAGGATGTCGGGGAATGGCCAAGGTCAACGCTAATGAGAATCCAAGAGTTCTGAAATGATGACAGAATGTTTATTCAGCTGCTTCCCTCTGGTTGACGGTGGAGTTCCCCGATGGGCGGAGGTGAGCGTCAGATTACATGTCCTCCAGGCAAATTCAGATAAGGTGGCCTTGAAGGCCAGCCGGGGAACCAGATTAGATAAACACACAGTTGTTTTGAAGTACAGGCAGAACATAATGACATCTACCTCGAGTCTGTGTTGGTCCAAAATAGTGCTGTGTGATATGACGATATATATCGTGGGGACGATAGAATCTATCGTGCTACTTTCCTTCTATCGTCTCTATCGTGATAAATAAGAATAAAAAAATAACTGTCGCAAAGAAGTTTCATATTGTGGTTTTGCGAGATGACGGCGCTGCTTTATGTTTGACGCACGCGCGGGTTTGCGAAACATGCTTTACGTTGTTAAACTTGAGAGCAAGAGACGCAGGAGCATGAAGCCGGTGTCACAACAAGGAGAAACAGCTGCAGGCAGTCCACGAAGAAGAACTTTTACCAAAAAGAGGGGGAAGCTCACCTTGTTAGCTTCCATTATTTCGCTCCGCTGAAACTCGGAGACAAAATGGGTCCAGAGGACACGAACCCAGAGTCCAACCGAGTCCGAACTCGGGTCCAGTTAACCAATACAAAACAGACCAGAGACACAACAGAACCGGAATCAAACGCAACGTTTTCTCTTTTCTGTTTCTTGCCTTGTTTACTCCAGCTTCCAGAGCGGATTTCTTCTTCGTGGGTTTTATTAGCAGCCGTTGTTTTACCGCCACCTGCAGGAAAAATTTGGACCAAAGTAGAAACTCAAATTTTACTTGATTTTATCACTTGTTTTATTTGATTTTTGCTTTTGTTGCACTTTGTAGCACTTTGAGATTTTTATTAATGAAAAGTGCGTTATAAATTAAATTCATTATTATTATTATTATTAACTCCTTTTCTACTTTGGTCCAAATTTTTCCTGTACACACACACACACACACACACACACATCGTGTTGTATATATCGTGATATAAAAAAGTCCATATCGTGATATATGATTTTTTTCCATATCGCCCAGCACTAGTCCAAAAGATTCTGAAAATGTCCAAAATTATGTGGCCACACACCGATGGAACGTACCTGTGTAAAAATCCCCAAGATCTGATCCATTCTGCCCAAGGCAACTGAGTCTGGGTACACAGGCAAGAACCAAGCCATCACAAAGGCAAGCAGCGTGATCGGGTCTCAATTTGCTGCCGACGACTTCCTTAATTTGTAGATAAAACCAGCTGAATCCAAATAGCAGGAACCAGTTATCGTAAATCCAATTAAATATGCGTCCTTTAGATCCACAGATGACAGCAGAGATAGACACGTCATCAAGTCTTCAAGTCTATGAGATATCCAGCTGTGTGCGTGCCAACATGGCAATCGGCTCGCCTAAAGCCTGTCTTCTCTTTGAAGAAATGTTTTCAAATTGTGTAGAGGACCAACTGGCCGAATAAGTCCATAGTTTTTTTTGTTCGGAAGATTTGCAAGAGAGGCTCAGAAGCAGTTTCACAGACAAACAGAGCAGCAAAGCAAAGCGGAGAGGGAGTGGGGAGCGTCTGTTCTTGGCAGAAGCTTAGAGTAGAATATGTTTCAAATCTTCAGACATTTGAGAGTAAATACGAAAGAAAAAAATAGTATAAAGTGAGATAAGTCAAGTAATTTGCTAACCATCAATTATTGTCTAATAAAAATATTTACTATAGTGTTACTAAACCGTTGTGAATTTTAAACATCACATCATTAAGAACATAAACAAAAAATAAAATAAAAGTAAATCTCATAAAATGTTTGCATTCATTAATACCGACCAGTGGTTATTGTATAATAAAATTAATGCCCGGCATTTTTTTGTGCATGTAATTTAGTCTGTGCATGATCCTTACTAGACTTTATGTAAAGTAGTAAAGAAGCAGGTAAAATTAGCTTCATCTCAGAATTTACCATAAAACAAAAGTATGTCTTTATTCCAATAATTTTATAATTTAAAAATACTAAATTCAGCAATCAGACAGCAGAAACTTTAATATTTATCTAACGAGGGTTGCTCACCTGAAAGTTCTTCACATCCATAATGAATCCAGTGGCTGCACTTTGAGCACTGAATCGTCGCCGGGGGTTGGCTGTTCTCTTCGTAACACTTGTGGCAGACGGTGCAGAAATGACCTGACATAAAGTAAACAACGTCAATCATGCCTGGTGCCAAACACTCAGAAAATAAACAGCACTTCTTTAACCAGCCTGTGAGTAAACCTCAAGCAGTTCACGGTACGTCGTTGTGAAGCTCTTACCTTTCTTGTGGAGAACGGTGCAGTCGGGACAGAGGTCTTGTTCGTGGTTCCAGGTCATCCCCCATGTTTTTCCAGGAGTCACGCCACAGCTCTTACAGCGAATGCACGTCATGCACACCTGCAGAAACACGTAAACAAAATAAATATCCAAGATGTACAATGTGACTTTAATATTTGCCTTCTCTTAATATCCCAAGAATAAAGAATGTTTCAGTTTCAATGGTTATTAAAGTGGTTACCCAGGGAATGGAGCAGTTTATAGGCTTTGGGTATGTTGGTCCCAGGCAGGAAGGATGATAAGAGGTTTGGCATCTTCTGCACTGCAACACAGGCTGAAAAAAAGATACAACAATATTGGTTTCACTTTCAAATTACCAAATGTTCTACGCCAGGGCTATTCAGCAAAACTGCTTAGGGGCCCCCAAGTTTCTGAAAGCCAGCAGCTCAGGGGCCAGACATCCAGGAATTACGTTAAGTCAATATGTAAATAAACCAAGTATTAAAATGATCAGTAACCTTTTAAATTGGTTTTATTGCATTGGATGCAATAAACTGACCCCCCAAAAAAATTAATAACTCATTGGTGGGCCAGACTGAAGTCAACCGTGAGCCGGAAGCGTTCTATACTATTATGCTTATAAATACAATTAAAATTTCTAAACAGACATGAAGACAAAACCAATAAATCTTATTTTTCATTACAAAGTATTTCTTGCAAGTTTGCAACAAAACACAAATGTTTCCTTCAGCATCAACAGTGCACACCTTGGAGCTCTTGTTTCTACGGCCGCACACGTTACAGAATTTGCAGCGCCTGCAACTCCAGTTCTCCTTAGACTCCTCCAGGGGGCACTCCTCAGGTGGGAGGCAAAAAATGTGGAAGGGTTCACAGCAGATCTGGCAGAAAATCATCTGACCGAAACAGGAAATTTTGGTTTAGAAAAAATAATCACTTTACAAAAAAGTGAACACGTTATGATTATTAAAGCAATGAAGCGCCTCCACCTCATGTCTTCCTTTACTGGCGCACAGCAGACAGATGGGCAGAGGAGTCGATGCGACAGAGGTGAGAACGCTGAGACCGCCCATCAACCAGACGTTCTGGACTGCACAGTCCTCCTGCAAAACAAAAGCATCAATACAGTGACCCGGAATTATTACAGATTAGCTTGGCGATAATTAAACAAGCAATGATATTTAATTTAAATATAAAATAAAAATATTTATTAATGCTGCATAGCGCCTTTATGACGAGTTGTAGTATTAAACATGCATGATGCTCTAATCCCCGAATGGCATTGTAAAATGAGGACTTTTTTCAAGCCGACAATGTTCAGTCAGGCCATCTGGACGGTTTCTTTTTTTGTGCTGAGACGTTTCGCCCTCCATCCGAACGAAGGGATTCATCAGTCTGAGGAAACACCAAACTAAACTGATTCTCCACTAACAGCCTACTCAAAGTGGGAAAAAAAAACAGTTGAGGTTCGGATGGAGGTGAAACTCGACACAAAAAAGAAACCGCCCAGATGACCTGACTGAACATTGTTGGATTTTATACCTGGATTATTGAGCATGGACTTTGGTGACTTTTTTCATGCATACAAAATACCAAAATGGAACTATACCATGTTTTTTTATCGTGCAGTCCCTTAACAGTGAGGATGATCAAAGTTGGTCAACTCCTGCACATGTACTTTTAAAGGGGACCACACATGCAAAATTCACTTTTTAATGTGTTTTTACTCAAATTTGGGTATTTACTTCATAAAGAAACAGTCCTAAGGCCAAAAAAATGCACCCAGTGGTTTATTTACTATAAGTAGATTTATTTATCTTAGATAGAAACGGGCCGATTGCACTTCCTGCGGTTTGTGACGTCACAAACCGCAGCCACAACCCACACCAAACCTGAGTCCAGCCCCTCACCTAGCAACCACTGGTGCGGCTCAACCCACTTCACTATAAAAGACGTCACGGTTGCCGAGCAGTTTAGGAACTGACCTGGCGGTCATTTATTTATTTATTCATTTATTTAGCCCCCGGGGGGGCTATGGGCTCAGCCCTGCTCCAGCCAGCAGCACATCTTGAGTAAAACCAGAATGTTTTATTACCTTGTTTGAATGAACTCTGTCTCGTTAAAACTGTGCAAACACACTCTCGCGGTTTGGACTTGTTTCTTATATGATGGAGGACTGCTCTTGCACAACTGTCAGTTTGGTCGAGCGGTTAAGACACTTGAGCGGCACGCAGGAGACTAGAGTTCGCGTCCTATCAACGGCATCGTTTTTTTTTTCCCTTTTTATTTAAAGCCTTTTGTTTCGGAGAAATCGGGGTGAAACTAGATATATACATCGACATAATAATACTTTATAATTGTTATTTTTACGTTTTAGTTCAATTTTTAGTGTAATATCGCTCCCAACGCGTAGCCGGCAGAAAACTGTGCACACACACACACACTTACTCGCGGGACAACAGTTTGTACCATCAAGCACCACTGATCGATATATTTTCAGATTAGCAACTTATTTATTTTAAGAATACCTTTCACTTCATCAAAATCTAATCAAAACTTCAGCGTTCTAAATGTAGGTGGTTGTGATTGTTTCTTATACGATGAAAGACTGCTTTTTGCATAACTGCCCGTTTGGTCTAGAGGTAGTGAACTGGACTCGTAATCAGAAGGACACGGGTTCGCTTCCCGGTCACGGCATCTTTTTTTTTTTTTTTTTTTCCGGAGAGATCGGGCTGCAGTTAGCTGCTGGCTTTTGAGGACAGTGTGGGTCCGGTCCGGTCAGAGGTTAGGTTGCCTCATATGGACAAATTAACTGGAAACACTCTTTGCGTTTGTCTGGATTGGATGTGCAGCCAGCCGTGGACCAAAGCGCTGCATGCAACTAGCAGGAGCTACGCGGGCTGTTTGTTACCGAAGGAGGAGGAAGAGCTCGGATTCGGGAGAGCATGATAAAAAAGAGCAGCTAATGGCGGCGCACACAAACAGCTTTCGGTAAGTTATTTTTTAAGCTAGCACTAACAGTAAGTCAAACGAGTAATAAAAAAAGGCTAATTTTAAAACAACAACAGATTTGAGATACTGGCAGTTACAGAGGGCGGAGACAGAGTGGCCAGAGTTTTGACGGGCGTGGACTTCAGAGCTCATTATCATAAACAGGTCGTTTAGAACGGAAGTTAGAAATGGCAGAATTAAAAAGGGTATAATTTATTATCTAAGAATTATTTTTTGTATTAAATTGAATGAACGGGGTCTGGATAGCACACAGACATACCATAAAAATTAAAAAAACCAATATGTGGTCCCCTTTAACTTTAAACATTAAATTAACTTGACTTTCTTTGCACGAAACTGAGATACGGCTATCTAAAAAAGCTAAGTCTGGTCCTCTGGACATTCAAAAAAACAAAACAAAGCAACAATTTTTTTTTTTTGTAGAAACGTTTCGTCTTTCGTCCGAAAGACTTCCTCAGTCTGAGCTGCTGTATTCAGGTCAGTCTTATAAATAGCACCCTCTCACAGTGGATCAACCAGTTGGCTGAGATACAGCTATTTAACATAAATGAAATGGTTGTGTATTTTCTTTACATGCTATAATAGTGGAATATAAAATAGTGATTGTATTTATTTTGTATTTATTTTATATTGCAGAGTTTCTAAAAAGAAATGTTTGGCATTTAAAAAACTAATAAGTTGTAAATCTGGTGTGAACTAGTGATTTGTGATATTAAAATACTGACCTTGAAGTCCACACGGATCTTGTGTTTGCTCTTCAACACGCCCCTTTGGGGAAATCCATTAGTTATTCCTGTCAGGGTGTTCACTGATGCACACTCAGCAGGATTCTGGGAACGAAGGACATATTGTGGGTCAGTTCTTGGACACCTTTGCGGCATCGTCTCTTTAACAGAGGAGTCCTTTTTGTCCTCTTCTGGCTGCTTCTTCAAAGTGTCCTTCAGCTTCTTCTGGGCATGATCCTTTAACTTTGTGCCCAGGCTAAAAGTCAAGGGGAGTTCAGGCCCGACTTTGAAGACAGTTTTTATTGTGTCAATATCCATCTGAGTCACAGGGAGCTTCATCTTAGATCCTTGTGAGAAAATCTGTGAGGAAACCTTTGCCAGAGCTGAGTGCAGTGCAGACTTTGGATGTTGCTGAAGTGATGATGGTACAGAGCCATGCAAATAAAACACTGACTGCACATGGTGCAAGTGTAACGCTGAAGATTTCTGTGGAGAGTCCGTTTTGGGATGCTGTAAAAGTTGGGAGTTTGTTATGGGACATGAACGCTGCTGTGTTAGTAGCTGGGACACCATTGGATGTGCAACACACTGGTCCAAATACCGAAGCGACTGCCAGTGCACAGACCGAGTGCCAGGCTTCAGGATCCAATCAGGCAGACGGTACAAGTGTATGTGTAGCTGCTTCTGCAGCTTCGGCACGGGGCTCCCAGCTGATCTGGATTCAGGTAAAGTTTCTCTGGGCTTCGTCTCCTCTGAGTTCTCCTGTTCCTGCGGAGTAGGGGACTGCCTAAGCCAACCAGCAAGACGGGTTCCAAAGTGACACTAGTAACAGTAGCATGCAGAGGCGACGACCGGCGACAGCCAGAATGATAAGAAAAGGAAGGAGCAACTTTTAGCATAATGTGTTAGAAAAACAAGGAAGTTAAAGACGAGTTAAGCAAATGCATTAAGCAACAGCAAAAATACACAAATTCTTAGCTGCAGCTCTAAAACAAATATATATATATATATATATATATATATATATATATATATATATATATATATATATTTTAAAAACTGGTTTGTGCTCCTATGAAGCAAGACTCCTGGCCTAAAATATATATATATATTAAAAACTGGTTTGTGCTCCTATGAAGCAAGACTCCTGGCCTAAATTATGCAAAAGCTGTTAATACGATCAACTAAAAGGTTGAGTGAGTTTTTAATGAAGTAGAATGAATGGAATATGTAAAAATGTTAGATCTACAAGTTCTTACATCCACCTCATATTGTTCAACACTATTTTAAAATCTTTTACATGCCCAATCTTTTGCTGTCCCATGCTCGGACTTTAAGCCTCACAACTACTGCTAAATATTTTAAATCCATTTAGGTTAACTAACACAACAAAATAGAAATAAACTTTACCGGTACTTTGCTCATGCATTTCAGTTTTATAAAAGCAATTAACATGATAGAAAAGTTGAGCAATGTCAAATTTGAGGAAATAAATTACTGTACTTGAATGCAAGGATAAAAAAAAACAAATAAACTATTTTATGCAAAAGCAACAAGTTGTGAAAAAAAAATAAAAAAGACTACCACACAATTCTAAAATAGAAAATTTTGTTTGGTTTATTTAGTTTCTTTAAAGAGCAAAAATAGAAAGACAAACATCCATACATCCATTATTTACAGCCGCTTCTTCCTAAACAACTAAATCGTAGCAAACAAGATAAATATGGCCAAACAAATTGTTTATTTCTTAGATGTGAGGTCATACAAGCTTTTTATTCCACTTTATAAACTGTCTTTTATCATCATCATCATAAAGTTTACTCATTGTGTGGTTCTTTATGTAAATAAATATTAACCTTAAATATTAAAATTCTGATGAAGAATGTAAAAAAATGTTTCTTTCTCTTTGAATACAAAGATTTCTTGTTGTCGTGGAGCTGTAATACAACTTATCCAGAAAAATGTATTTACCGGTACTGAATTACAGTACTTTATTTTTTTTTTTTCTATGAGAATATACAGATTTAATAATCACAACATGAACTTTTATCAGCCTCAAATCAAAACAACGCTTCTATGTTGCTACAAAAACATCAAGTAAAGCAGAATAAGTCTGATTTATGAAAAGAAATAGGTGCATGCAGAAAGCATAAAGTGTAAAGTCAGAAACAGAAGATAAAAGAGGGTGAAACTTAAAATTTGTTATTACAGTTACAGTACTCTTAACAAAAAAAAAAAGTATATATATATATATATATATAAAAGCACTGGGCCAAGTATTATTTGGCATAATTGTTGGTGCTGTTTTAATTGTGAACATTTGAGATGGGAAGTTTCAGGTAAAATTTGACTCTTAACAAAACAAAAAAATAAAAACAAAATATCTAAACATAAAATACCTTAGAATTTAGCAGGGCAACAGAAACAACAACAAAAAAAGTTATCCATAAAATACTACTTGACCCAGGCTTAGTAAGGTAAAAACCAAAACCTGCTCAGTGGTTTTACCTTGTAGGGTTTCAGTCTGCTGCCAACACTTTTGGGAAATAGCCTGCGATTCTTCACGGACTCTTTGGGTGGATCATGCAAAGCACCGTCTTGGAAAGCTGCATTTTGAAAAATTAAACAAAATAAACCATTTCAGAAACAAGTCTTTAGAATAACAACTGGAAACGCTTTGCAAAGTGAAAATATTGTTCCCTGAGGGCATCTACAAGTCAGATTATTTCAGCTCAGCTCATGATTAATCATATACAAGTCACGCGTTGTTTCTGTGGTTATTAAAAAATATGAAGACATTTAATTTATTTCAGATCTTGACACAATTGAGAAATGATCTGGAATAAAATCCCAGTGTGTGATCAAAGTATCACAGCTTTAAGCAGATCAGAAATTTGAGGAGGATGGCGGGAAACCTTGGTTAAAAGCAGTGGCAACATTTGATTAGCATACCTCCCTTTTCTTCTTGCTCCTCTTCAGACTCGGATTGAAGCAGTTTGCTGTAAGAGCGCGGCTTGGTTTTACGCAGCGACTGCTTCTTGATTCCGAACGCTGTCAGGGGCGAACCTTTGCCCGATGCTCTGGCCGAGTACTGCTTCGCATGGACTGAGAAAAAGGAGCCCCATCCTTAATTACAATTGGTACGACTGAGATCAAGTTTTATTTCATAATTACTAAAAAGTTGATTAATCAAACTAATAAAGAGTAAAAATATGCAAATAGGACTTCCACCTTACATACTTTTTAAAGGCTTTATATGGCGGTCCAACTTTGCCTTCTCAATCCGAGCGCACCTCCTGTATCTGCAAACAAACAAACAAATAAAGAGATAATTGAAAGTTTGTTTTACAATCTTTAAAGTAAAAAGGTAACCACCTCAGAATATAATTTAGCAGCACAAACCTCATTTTGTCCTGAACTACAATTTTATACTCACCAGTTTATACAATCTGAATGACAAGAAAAAGCAACGGAGTAGATTTAAAGTCATCCGGATTTCTTATTTAACAAAACTCCATTGAACAATGGGAACGGGATAAAACGAACGTTACGAATGTAACTACGGTTCTATGAATCCCGGATGACCGCCAGAGCTTCTCTGTCACTCAGAATCCTTGCTTTACGCGAGAAGATTCTGTAGGACTGAATTAACGGATAACGCTAGGCTAAGTAGCCTCTTGATTGCTTATCCGGTCACACCGGTGTGACGTCGTTGATATAATTACTCGAACAGCGCATGCGCGAAGGGAATATTCAGTGCTTTCAGCACCGCCCTCTGGCGGTCAGGAGGGATGAAATAGAACCCGTTTGAAAAGCTGTCTAAAATTTAATTCTTCTTGTAAACCACATATCAGCTGATAGTGTTTTAACAAATGCGGTAAAATAACTGGTTTGTGAATTAAATACATGGTTTAAGTGGATTATGTTTTCAGACAAAGCCAAGATATCCTCTCATCCATCCATCCATCAAGGTTCTACTGAGTAAGGAACACTCGGAGTTACTTTATATACGCTCACTGGCCACTTTTTAATGTGTTTGTAATGGATTCGACCCCCTTTTGCCTTCAGAACTGTCTTACATCTTCAAGTCATTGATTCATTCATTCAACCTTTATTTAGTCAGGTAAATCTCATTGAGCCTCGTGGACTCATTTACAAGAGATTAGATTCAACAAGTTGTTGGAAGATTTTTGTCCATACTGGCACCATGCTTCACGCTCTTGATGCAGATTTGTCAGCCATGTTTGTCAGCTTGTTCCACCACATTTTAAATGTGTTCAATAAGACAGATCTGGTGGAGGCCACTAGAGTTCAGTAAATCGGGATTCAGGAGAGATGGCGATGTTTATCTAATTTCTTACTGTTCGATTTTGGTGAGTTTGTGTGCCGCTTCAGCTTCTTGTTCTTAGACGACAGGAGAGGCACCAGATCTGCTCTTCTTCTACTGAAGTCGATGATGGGTGTTCAGAGACTGTGTTCTGGAGAATTTTGTTAGTAACGAGTGGTTATTTGTTCTACAGTTGCCCTTCTGTCATCTTGAACCAGTCTTCTCTGACCTCTGAACCACTATGGATATTTTCTCTTTTTTGGACCATTCCCTTTAAACCCTAAAATTTAAATCCACTTTTTCCCCTATTCTGATGTCTAGTCTGAACTTCAGCAAGGTTTTTTTTCTACATTCCTAAAGGAATTAAGTTGCTGCCATGCAATCAGCTGATTAGCCATTTGCGTTAATAGGCAATTGAACAAGCACACTTAATTGTACGACAGCTGCTCAATAAAAGCTTAAGTTTTTCTTTACAGCTAACAATTAAATAAATGCTGGTAAGATTCTCAGTCATCCAGGAAATGGTAAATCCACCCCCCCCACCCCCAAAAGATAAAATCAACTGGAATTTTATTCTGTAGCTGAAGACGTTTTGCTTCTGATCTCAACCGAGCAGTTTTCTCAATTCAAAGAACAGTGTGGGGTTTGAGTTATAAAGCTGGTGTTCTGTAAACTAGATTCACATGCCCTCACTCCCCATAATGGAGGATCGATCGTTGGGGTCTTTGTTAGTCTGACTCACAGCTGGGCCACTCTGGTCACATGAATGAAGGTCTTGATTTGAGTAAAAATGACTGGGCATCAGGCCTAATGCTCCATTACAGGTTTTTGAAAAACTATAATTGAATTGAATACAAAAGCATTTACACTGCCTGGCCCAAAAAAAAAAAAGTCACACTAATATTTTGTTGGACCACCTTTAGCTTTGATTACAGCATGCATTCGCTGTGGCATTGTTTCGATAAGCTTCTGCAATGTCACAAGATCTATTTACATCCAGTGTTGCATTAATTTTTCACCAAGCTCTTGCATCGATGACTAGGCACTAGGCATGATGGGTGCATCACTTCACCTGCATCTCTTCTTACCCTGATGCACCCATCACTCTGGAACAGGGTAAATTGGGACTCATCAGACCACATGACCTTCCATTGCTCCAGAGTCCAATCTTTATGCTCCCTAGCAAACTGAAGCCTTTTTTTCCCAGTTAGCTTTTGATTAGTGGTTTTCTTAAGGCTACACAACTGTTCAGTCCCAATTCCTTGAGTTCCTTTCACATTGTGTGTGTGGAAATGCTCTTACTTTCACTATTAAACATAGCCCTGAGTGCTACTGTTGTTTTTCTTGGATTTGATTTCATCAAACGTTTAAGTGACTGCCAATCACAATCATGCAGGATTTTTTTCTGGCCACATTTCTTCCTCGAAGACGATGTGCCCCCACTATCCTTCCAGTTTTTAATAATGCGTTGGACAGTTCTTAACCCAATTTTAGTAGTTTCTGCAATCTCCTTAGA
>JBBPBX010008205.1:17696-41401 GCA_038048925.1 Garcialebias charrua | reverse complement strand
TCATTCAACATGGTTGTTTGAAATGAGAAGCAACTCATTTCATCAGCTGTGGTTAAATAACTTGCTGCCAGCTGAAAGATAATCACCCATGCAGTAATTATCCAATAGGAGGTTTGTACCTCTTTGCTTAGTTAAATCCAGGTGGCAATTTTTTTTGGGCCAGGCAGTGTATAATTCAGATATGAGCATTTCCTTACCAAACATCCCGATTAACACAAACCACCATGACTGAGTTAAGTTTGGTGCACTTTTAACACCGCATAACAACTTATGTGTACTTCGTTAGCAATGCGCTGGCCATTGGTTTCAGAAGCTTTTGTCTGTAATGTGGGAGGGACACACTGGTGGGATCCTCCCCCAGAAAATTTTGAATAAAGTAGATGCCACTTCCTGCATTCTGTTGTATTTTAATGGGTTGTTTAACATCTAGTTTTACCTACATAAGTAAACATTTAATTCAATAAGTAGCCTGACCAACAGCTCTCCTTGTGTGAATAGAGCATGCTTCACTTCTCGCACGCATCCTAGCCAAAGTCTAAGAAATATAGTGTTGCCTAAGTTAACTTTTAGGGACAAAAAAATCACTAGCCAATATAAAAATATAATAATCACTCATTCTTACCAATGGCCTAGCATAAAGCAATATATGATCATCATTCATCATGTGTATTAGTAGTTTAAAATACCTAATTAAAACTCCAGTAATGGGCTAGGTCTACTGAAACCTTACCCAGTTGTAAAGTCAAGAGAGAAACATGTAGCATTACAGTAACACAGCATGACCAACATTTAGGAATTGTTTCTATAAGAACATTATCAAATATTTTACGTGAATGGCAAGATCGCTTCACCCACGAAGAAATGTAACCCAGGGTGAGTTAACCTCGAACAAACAAACAAGATAGCTGTAAGGTAGTGAAGTTCATGGCATTACCTGAGGCATTTCTGCCTTATCAGTCAACATTAAGGCAAAGAAGACAGGAAAAAAATTCTAAGCTACCGGTACTAATAACTTTAAATAGTTACTGCAGTGGATGTGTTCATTCCGCAGAATGACACAGGGCAAAGCCTCACAGTGAAATTCAGTATGTAAGTGTAAATTTTATATTACACAACCTACTAAACATGCTGGTGAAGATTCTCAGTCGTCCAGGACATGATAAATCGCCTAGTTTTAACCTATTAAACACTTTGTACAAAATCAGTTTACGGTAGTTTTGACAAAACTTGTGCAACTAGAAGTTGCAATATACTGTATACCTACATATAAAACACACAAAACAATGCACAGCTAGCTTTAAGCATCAACCTTTAATTTAACCATTATGCATACAATGTAATGTGACAGATAATGGAGGATTTGCCTGAAGTTACCTTTGTACAAACGTGGTCCTTCCTGTTTAGTTTTTGAAACAAAATAAACTGTATTCCACCCTCTAAATGCTCAGTTTTTTCATTCAACCTTTATTTAGTCAGGTTAATCTCATTGAGTCTCACTGAGTGTAACACATGTCTGAATTGCATGTTCCCCACTGACAATGTTTAACCATTTTTCCCCGATGGTTCTTCACAAAATTCCTCTTTTGCAAAGAATTCATGAAAAACCCCAAGGTTGTTAAAGGAAAACCAGGCTGTAGGTAAGGGGCGTTCACTTCAGAACAAATTGTGATCACTGATTGGTCAGTTGCTGACGTGCCTACTAGATCGACAGGTGGCGTGAGGCTCCAAAGATAGATTTTACTGGCCTGTTTAAAGATCCACTGACATGACTTTTTTACTATTCATAAAATTGCTCAAAATATATATATTTTTTCATTTAAATATGTTCGTTTTTGCAAACAAAATGATAAATCACTTTATTTTTGCTTTAAAAGTGATTTTGAACTTCAAGCCGTCTTTAGAGAGAAGTCAGAGTCAGAGTCAGAGAGAATTTATTGTCATTTGCACCGCATGTAGTACATGTGTTGAAAACGAGATTATGTACACAGGGTCCCAGTTACATCCAACAACAAATGCAAGAGAAAAACAATAATAACATCTAGGATTAACTAAGAGAGACATCACATCAGCTAGTAATACACTAAGCCCTAATGTAGTAGAAAAACATCATTATAAACAGCAGCACGAACATGAGCAGATGGTCACAGATGAACGCAGCAACAAGAAACAGATCAGTACAGTATCAGTATGATGTGACATTTTGCAGTGTTTATTCTTATTATTTATTTATTCATGAGTCTGACAGCCTCAGGGTAGAAGCTGTTTCTCAGTCTAGTGGTTCTACATTTGATGCTCCTCAACCTCCGTCCCGAGGGGAGTGGTGCAAAGAGTGAGTGTGCTGGGTGAGTGAGGTCTTTCATGATGCAGGTGGCTCTTTTTCTGCATCTGGAGGTGTAAATGTCTGTGATGGTGGGGAGACTGACTCCCACAGACTTCTGTGCAGCCTTCACCACTCTCTGCAGAGCTTTTCTCTCTGCAACTGTGCAGCCTCCATGCCACACGTTGATGCTGGAGCACAGGACGCTCTCCACTGCACACCTGTAGAACGAGGTGAGGACTGGGCTTCTCAGACCGGCTCGTCTCAGCCGTCTGAGGAAGTAGAGTCTCTGATGACCTTTCTTGATCAGGCTGGTGGTGTTATTGCTCCAGCTGAGGTTATCATTCAAGTGTACACCCAGGTATTTGTAGCTGGAGACCACCTCCACCGCAGATCCACCTATATACAGTGGGGTGTGGGTGTGTTTGTTCCTTCTGAAGTCCACAATCATCTCCTTCGTCTTCTTCACATTCATGTGAAGGTTGTTCTCTTTGCACCAGCTCTCCAGATGTTCCACCTCCTGTCTGTAGCTGGATTCATCATTATCTGTGATGCATCCCACCACAGCTGTATCATCTGCAAACTTAACAATATGACAGCCTGGATGTGTGGCTATACAATCATATGTGAGCAGAGTGAACAGAAGAGGGCTCAGCACACATCCCTGAGGAGATCCCTGAGGAAATCCCATTACACCTGAACGCACCATCTGTGATGTAGTGTCCAGAGTGAGAGGCAGAGGGCTCCAGTCTCTTCAATAGCGGACAATTTAAAACCAGATGAATTTAGCAATCTATGTGAAGATTTGAGCTATTTGTCTTCATTTTGGGAAGCAGAAAATAGTTTGGGTGATGGAACAAGAAACAACAGGATCTAATTTAGGTCTGATGCTGTATCAGACTTACTTTCATGTGGAGCTGCTCACACGCGCGCACTGTGACAAGCCCAGAGCTCTCTGCACACTACGTCACAGATGGTGCGTTCGGGTGTAATGGGATTTCCCATGATTAAACACGGCTTGAAGTTCAAAATCACTTTTAAAGCAAAATTAAAGTGATTTATCATTTTGTTTGCAAAAACGAACATATTTAAATGATAAAAGATAAATATGTTGAGCAATTTTATGAATAGTAAAAAAGTCATGTCAGTGGATCTTTAAGGCTGTCATCATTTATTACATATTTATTTCAAAGTTACATGTATTCAACATTTTGGTGAATCTAAGGCTTGAGAACAGAGTTTCCTTACAAATTCCTAATGATGGTTGCTTTATCTTTCAGGGGTGCCAAGTTAAAATTTACGAGTGCTTGAGCAACCACAAAAAGAGAGGCTAAAATCGCAACTGCGAACAGATGTGTGCGCACGAATATATAGCCCTCACGAGCACGAGTCATTACAGACTAGAGTGGGACGCAACCCGTTGTGTGTTGTCTCTGCTGTGACAGACGATCTCTGAGGGAAAGAGGAAGGGGCGGGGATGCCCTCATTGCTGCTGCTGTCTGGGGAGCTTCAGTAGGAGGATACCTGAGCGAGCAGCATGGATTGTTGATTTAAAATAATTGTGCATGACCTGAACCGAGCCTTTAGTGGTCCAGCTCCTCGGTGGTCACTGCATAGGTCAGGCCACAGGGAAATGTCCCAGTGTGGGTGCTGCAATGGCCAGTTAGCCACTGCGTTGCATAGATTTTCTTGTGCGCAGAGTAGGGCTGAACGATTTTGGAAAATAATCTAATTGCAATTTTTTTTCTATAAATTGCAATTGCGATTTAAAACGAATTTTTTTTTTAAATATCTTTATTTTTCAACAAACGAAAGCAATAAATCAATCTGTTTTATAATAAACAATGTCAGATTTATTTAAAGCAGAGATTACAATAAAGCAAACAGATCTATGCCTTTTCTTTTCACCATTTTTATTTTTCTTGTTTCATAAACATAATAGTAAACATGTTAAGTGAACTTCCTAACTACTGTCTGAACTTCACATGACAGTTAATAAATAAATGTAAAAAATTTGATATAAAAAAAAATACTGTTTTAAGTTCAAATAGTTTAGTCAGTGATCCCTGTCGGCTGATACTTTGCTTACTTGAAGTTGAAGCACTGGTTGTTGTCATTCTAGCCATGCAACCATCGTAAATGTCTTTGTGGTGTTTTTTTGTAAGTATTGATAAAGATTTGTGTCACGTGACCAGTCAAATTGCAGCCTTTGCGATTAGAAAATCTCATTTTATCATATTGCGATATTATTGCAAATGCAATTAATTGTTCAGCCCTAGCGCAGAGAATGTGTGAGCAGTGCGCGATTGCGCAGGCATGCAGCTTGGAGGGAACATTGCTACCAACTTTAAAAAGTGGATTAATTGCGATTGCCAGCAACTCTACAGTGACGGGTTGAGAAAAGTAAATGGCTTTCAAGCTGTAACTGATATTTTATCAGAAACATACGGTGTGTGAGAAATGTCACTGCTATAAATGAAGCCTGTTCACTTACATGCAGCACTGCCTCTTTGTGTTCGGGCCTCCGTATTTGGGTTTATCCAGGCAGTGCATACACGTTGCACAGTCTTCTTTTACCAAGCAGCCGTTGCAGATTCCACAGCGTCGGGAACGGACTCCACCAACGATAAACCGACTCAGAACCTTCCTTTTTTTGAACTTGCGCGCCATCGCCCGCCTCCTGCGCCTGATGCTTTCCGGAGGGATAACCCACTGGGCCCTGCCTTGATCAGATATGTCATCGTTGCCGTCGTCGTCGTCATCAGCAACATCTGCAGGCGAGACAGAGAGAGGATGGGTAACAGAGGTGATACAAATTTTAATCAGCATTGTGCACATGTGATGAGGGGGCGACACCTTTGAATGTCAGGGCTTATTCTTCAATCTGTTGAAGATGTTAAATGTCTAACTGCTGTGACTGCAGGTCCATCATGTAAATTTACATCCCAATCCCCCCAATTACCAGTAGTAAGTTTGGTTCCTGCAGCTGTATTAACACAGGACTAAAGAAGAAAGCACTCTATGATGAGTTTCCGACAAAGTCCATTACTGCTGGAAACTCTTTTCAAAACATTTTTCACATGTAATGACAACCTTGTGTTCCCCTGTGTGCTTCTGTTACTTCAGACATTAAACATGGTGTCTTTTTAGTTATAATTTAATAAATAAAGCATCTGGGATAACCTTGTGCAGGGATTACTTTTTGCTCTTCATGTGTTCAGTGAGTCCATTCGTCAAACAGGACTTCCTCACCTCATACTGAGTGATGCTCACTCGACCAGTGTTGGGTATAGCTTTCCAACAGCGGTGGCTAATCTGTGTGTGACAAAAGATAATTTTTGCTGGAAATATTTTATTTACATTGAGCTATCAAAGCAATTATTTCTAATTTTTGATTAACATATTAACTTGGCCAAAAAGTTAACAAAATGTGCTCTTACACTTGGCTTTTTCCTCTATATGTTATGTGGTGCATTCACTGCTTCAGTAGTTTTATCAGTACTTTGTTCAAACACAGTAAAAGTGGCTTTCCCAAACAAAACAAAATACATCTGGAGGATGAAGATGGATCATTGTAGGTGAACTAGGTCAAAAGACAAGTCAAACTACTGAAGGGTAGAAACATGCAGTCTACATTATTATAGTCATGATCCTGGGGGTTTCTGGGGTTCTAGTATCTTATTCTACAATTGAAAAAGCTAATGTTTTGGGGAAATACAGATGGGTGATATACTGAGTACGGTATTTGATATATCCCGAGTTTCCCCTCATGCAGTATCAAATGATTACCGGTATATACAAAATATTGTGTGTTAATTTAAACAGCTATTTTTAGAAATTACATTACTAAGATATCCTGATGCATGCTCAATAATCCTGGTAGAAAATCTAACAAAGTAAAGTCAGATCCTCTGGACGGATTCTTCTTGTTGAAACGTTTAGTTTTTTTCCCCAAAAGACTTTGTCAGTCTGAGAAGCTGCAATAAACTCAGTCATAAATAGCACCTTCTCATTGTGGATCAACCAGTTTGTTGTTTAACACCCACTGTAATGGATTCAATACATTTATTTTTGCTTGTTTACAGAACATTTTAAAGTCTTACCAATAAAGATCGTTTTTCCCCACAAAGATCGTTTTTATTCATAAAAAAAAAAAGGTTTTGAGAGATTATTTATACATTCAGTCTGATAAGTTAAAACATGCTATAATAAACTTTAATCTATAATAGACTTTGAATAAACCACCTGAACAGATTTCCTTTGTGTCTTAGTGAGGGTTTTTAACCGTTTCAGAAAATGAAATCAGCCAAAAAGAAAAAAATAACCTTAAATAACACCTGCTCTTTACACATTTACACTTCCTGCCATTTTTGAGCCAACAAACTAAAGAAGTATTAATAAATTTGGACAAACAGAATTGCCCGTTTGATTTAATGATTGAGCCATTTCCTAACCGATTTCTTAAAACTAAATTCTAGATGTACAGTGTATCAAATTTTATCCTGCGACAAAGATAAGTTTGAAATTAATGGAGAGATAAGACTGAAATACCATTCCATGCCAAATTACCCACAAAAAATATATATTATACCGACCATCTCGTTGGGTGATTTTTGCACAGATTGATCCATTAACCTAATTAGTTGCTAAGATTTGTATTGGTACAAAACAACAGTAGCAAACCTGGCAGTGTCTCACTGATATTCTACAACACAATTTACTGAAGCAGTTTAAAAAGGACAAAGATTTCACACAAAATCAGATTAAAAAATAAATAAAAGAAAAACAATTTCTTCTCTCATCCGAGTCTGTTGTGTGTTCTCTCTTTCATGCTGCAGTTAAGTCAGATTTTTTTGCATTTTAACCATGTATCATCAGGACGTAAGTACAGTTTATAAGTATAAATAAAATACTAAATATGCACTTTGTGGTTTAAAACTACAATAAGCTGGATTGTCCTCTTTTGCGTTTACTTGTACACTTTACGGTTTCACACTCAGCTGATATGCAAAATAAGTTTATAGAAAAGGTACAACTAAAAAAAAATACACCAATATTGAACTACCTGTACTTGGGAGTACTTCAGAACTACAGTACATCATGGATTAAATAGATAGTGTTTAATTCTGAACAAATCACTTCATTATAGTGTAAAATTTTATTAAAAAATAAAAAACTATTTTCAATGTTCATCCTAATAGAACAAGCATAGGGGTTGGAATGTACCTTCTGCTGCGGGGGAATAGGTGATGCCCTCCCTCTCGTGAAGTGGCAGAGCGCTGAGTCTGGGAATGTCGTCCGGTACCATGGCCCGAGGCTGGCCCAACGCCACCGCTGCGGCCCGACACACGTGTTTGATCCTCGGACCTCCAAGCAGCTGCTCCTGCGCGCACACACACACAAACAAGAATAAAAACCGGGACAAGCATGGACATTATTGGATAACAATAGATTATTAAAATCAGCAGTAAGTAAAATCCTGCTCACAGTAAATCTGCCAAAAGAGCTAATTATTTAGGAACAACAGCGAGAAAAATCCATATTTTTTTATCACTCTCCATCGGTCTTAATTGATTGCTTGTTTTAAAAGTAATTTCCAAAGAAAACAAGACATGCAGCCGTTATTAGAGCAAAATCCCAACTACAGTAGTTTGAACAAAATAAAGTTTAATTTTAAATTAACTTTTAATATTTAAAATGTATACCTGTGGAGGAACTTCTTTGGCAGACAGTCCAACTCTCCTCTTCCTCCTCCTCCCACTCACCGGCACTTGAGATTCTCCTAAGCCCAACTATTATTCCAAACAAGATTATTTTTTTGTATGAAATGCAATAAATTAATGACACTACTAAACTCTTAAAGAATACACTATGTGTTACATAACACAAAGGTGCCAAAGCTAATTTTCTTTCACATAGTATCAAATCAAATCAGCTCTTACCTGTGTCAGCTTGAGCTGCTTCTGCTGATCAATCTTTATGAGCTGCACTTTGGCCTTCTTCAACAAGTGGAGCATCCTCTTATTAGCTCCACTTAGACCAACCCGATGGCTGGCGCCTGTATCCAGCACCTCACTACTTGCCTCTTTCATGCTTACTGCTTCATCTGCATCAAATGACACAAAAAAGCAGCTTTAGGTTGTTTAAAATCTTGTTGCAGGCATGAAACTTCTGACACCCACAAGTATTTTTCCAGTCTTTTTTTGCAAAAACACAGCAAACAGCCTGTATACTCTTCATTATTATTTTAAAAGACTTATCCTTACCGTTAATGCCTGCATCTTCTGATGCAATTTTCTTGGGAGACTCAACATCCGCCTCCACCACCAAAGCCACTTTCCTCACGGCTCCGGGAGAGTCCAGCTCCTCCATCACGAGCTTTGGTTTCCGTTTCTTCCTCACATGAGCAGTCAAATCATCGCTCTGATTTGTGCGGTCCTCCTGATTGGAACCTTGGCTTCTCTTTTTCTCTGCCAGTTTTAAGGTCAACTTCTTCAAGTTCTTGTAGATCTCTATGTGACTCGCTCCCGAACTGGATTTTGACGACATTTTTGATCTGCCAGATGAGCCGTCAACCCCAGATGTGTCCACTGGCTGTGAGTTACTATCATAATCTGACTCATGAAGTGCTTTTCCATCCTCTTTCTGCTGACTTTTCAGCCACGTTGCCAGAGAGCCCTTTGGAAATGGGATAATTTCTTCATTCAGGAACCTCTTTGGAGTTTTAATAGTGCGGGGAGACCGTCCGCTTGTTACAGTTGCTAAGGAATTGTTAGAGCTCTGGTCTACTTGCTCAAAACTTGACATTTCTGATAAGGTGACATTCTGACCATGAATCTGCAGGTCATTACTTTCCACAGGTGGTAGCGGCTCAGGTTCGTAGGCATAATAAACCCGCCGAGGACGAACCTTTTTGATTTTAGGCCGATTATTATCGAGAACGTCTGTTGATGGCTTTCGTTTGTATCCAAACAAAAATCTTCCTCTGCGTTTTTTCCGCACTTTCTTTAATGAGGCCTTTCCAGCATTACGCTCAAGTGTAATTTTGGGCTCCTCTCCACTCGGGGCACCAGCTTTGGTAGAAACACCAACACATTTCCGCACTTTCTTTAATGAGGCCTTTGCAGCATTACGCTCAAGTGTCACTTTGGGCTCCTCTCCACTCGGGGCACCAGCTTTGGCAGAAACACCAACACCTTTAACCATTCTCCTCCTCCGACGTTTGTGAAAAGACGAAAAGGACTGGGACGCTGCACTTTCTGAAGATGCTGCTTCTACTGTCCTTGTTGTATCAGCTGATGTTGTACAGCTTTGACCACCTGAGATCTGCTCACCGGCCTGTTTGGCTTTTGAAGAAAGAACCTCCTGCTTATTATGCACTTTTATTTCTACTTTGTGCATTTCTTTGTCTTTTACTGGGGTCTCTTTAACATATTTTCGTTCCTTAGCATCCCTAGGTAAGATTTTTCTAACAACAGACTGTTTTTGTATCTTTGGAATAATTTTTCCAATAAGAGGTTTTGCTCCTGGTGATGGTTCTGAAGTTTTTGGAGGCTTGGCTTCTCTGGCAGACTGACGGACAGCTTCTGAAGTTTTTGGAGGCTTGGCTTCTCTGGCAGACTGACGAACAGCAGCTGAAGTTTTTGGAGGCTTGGCTTCTCTGGCAGACTGACGAACAGCAGCTGAAGTTTTCTGTGGGCAAGGCCTTGCAGTTCCAAATCCAATGAAATCTTCCTCCTGAGAATAAAACAGTGCAACCTTTTAGTGTATAGTCTGTCAGTATATTGAAATATGTTAAAACAAGATGAAATGTCCACCTTCTACAGATAGCAATCATTTACTGGGCAATGCGCAAAATAACAAAACAAAAAAAGATTTGCTTCAAACATCTTCAACAATGAAAATAAAAGTTAACGGAATGTAAAACATTTCAGTTATTTTAATACTGAATGTTCAACAGATTTTTTTTTTAGATGTTTGTTATGAATTTTACAAGAATCTTCAGAAAACAAAATAAAAGTAATACCGTAATAGGGATCAAAATACACAATGTTTATTCTTTTATTTGATTTGTTTATGCTTTTAATAGCTTTAACATCATTAAATGATTGTTTGGGGGTTAATGTAACCCAAACTTTTTAGGGTTTTGGTCAAAACTGAATTAAAAAAAAACTAAATTAATTGAATTTTGCAGAAAATTCCTAATTAATAGTTTCGATTCAGAATATCTCTGCACAGCTTGCTTAAACACAATCCAACTTTTGCCTTAACAACACATGCTGCATTTCTATAGACACTCATCCTTAGCTTTTTTTTTTCTTTTCAGAAGAGAGAAGAACTTCACCTTTTCTTTTTAAACCTAACATTTCCAATTCCAACTTATTCCTTCTGGTTACGTTTATATTAACGACTCAGTATCCCGGATGTGCTGAGACTGTCTGAAAGGCACTCACCAATGTTTTGAATGTAAACAAAAGACTTGTTAATTGTTAATAATAATAATTAATTTAATTTAATTTATAACGCACTTTTCGTTAATAAAAATCTCAATTGTTGGCAACAAAACAAGGCTCTGATGATTTAGCTCATTTATTACAAACTACTGTGTGCAGTAGACTAGGTAGGTTGTGAATGATGTGGTCATTTTTATAATTGATGATCTTATTATTAGGGACGAGATCCATCCAGATACAAGATCCTACATTAAGTAAATGATTTTTTACTCACATTTTAGTACAAATACTGTACTGTACACACTGTCTATGACAAGACAAGTTTTCTTTTTCTACTTTACAGAAGGGTGAAGGGACGAGATCCATCCAGAGATAAGATCCTACATTAAGTAAATGATTTTTTTACTCACATTTTAGTACAAATACTGTACTGTACACACTGTCTATGACAAGACAAGTTTTCTTTTTCTACTTTACAGAAGGGTGAAGGGACGAGATCCATCCAGAGATAAGATCTTACACCTGGGTCCAGTCTCAGATCCTAGACCTGGTTCCAGTCTTGGATTCCTGAGGAGTTGGCTGAAATCGGACGGTTCCACATGAAGAGGAATCTGTTCCAGTTTGCTGGTCTCATCATTGCTTGTTGAAGTGTTTTTGATCTGAGCCAATTCATTTTCATTAAGACAAAAACAACAAAAGTTCTCATATTGTACAGTATTCAGTTTCAACTGTTTTAAATTTATAATTATAGCTTTTATTCTGAACTTTGTCAGTTTCCTGGATGATGAAAACTTATAAGCAAAATGAATATTTTTATGTTTTGCACATGTGAATAAAAACACTACACTGGCCGGCCAAAGAACAAGACCTTTAGTTTTTATTTATGTGTATTAGAATGAGTGGTACGGGTTACATCACAATGAAACTACTTCACATTATTAGACATTGAACAGTGTATTTTAATTATTGAAATAACAACAAAATGAACAAATGTAAATGAACAGCAGATTTATTTATAGAAGATTTTATTTTAACTAATTTGTTCCTGTGTACGACTGCACAAAACTTCTGGACCAAGTCGAGTTTCCATCCATCTCCTGTGAGAATGCTGGTGATTGAAGATTCTACGACCTGAGAGATTACATTAACACAGAAATTTTTAGATATGGAGTAAATAATTTCTGTTTCTCTTTTGTATATATACTCTACACCATGAATGTTTTTGTTGAAAAGCTTATGTATGATGCAATCAACTGAAAAATGACTTCTTTTTTTGTTTTATTCAACCACAATGTAACAGGTTATTCTTTAAATGGCAACACGATTTTCTCAAAACAACAATGTACATATTTCATATTATCTTGTCTTTGAAGATTGCAGAAAATATAGAACTACTTTATCATCAATCTTGTTAATTAAACAGCATGTGTTTCAACTTTGTACATGTTACTTGTGACATTTTCAACAAATTTTCTATTAAATATCTGCTTTCATTCACAGCACAGACTTGAACTCTGACTATATTAATGTCTGGCTGTGATCTAAATATTCTGATATCCAAATAAGTGATGTACCTTCCACAGTGTGTCCAGTCAGCCTGTCCGTCAGCAGTGAGATAAGACGTTAACTGTGCTTCACCTGTCACTGCTCACGGACTGAGCAGTGACAGGTGAGGCAGTTAACGTCTTATCTTCGCAGCTTTTTTAAACATCCTTGGAATGTATCCATCTCTGATGTGCTGCCATTTACGTCAGGTAAAGGAAACGTGTATGTAAGAAAAATTAAATCGCTAGCTAGTGTTACACCACAACAGTAAACAACAGCGCGGGACCGTAGGCGGAAGTACGGTACACTCCCGGCTTCCGCTATGAATTATGGGTAGTGGCGCGAAATCGGAAATAAGGTGGATATCACCAACATTGTGCCCGCAAGCACCCGGGTGCCCCCAAGGACCATTTGAGGTGCCCGCGGACCTGTTCTAAAAATAGCACAACTCACTACTAAGTTGCATTTAAATTTTCATTTTATTCAGTTGTTATTCTTTTTTTGTATTTATATATATTTTAAAATGTCTATCTTAAAAATATGTTCTTAAAAATATGTTTATTATACATTTTTATCAATTTATGCTTTGTTATTTCTGAAGAGTTTATCAAACTGTTGCCCTTTTTATGACTCAGTCCGTACCCACGAAGTAGCTCTCAGTTTCGAAAAGGTTGGTGACCCCTGATCTATATTTTGTGCAGACTTTTTCAATCTAAATAACAGATCATTTTTATTTATTTATTTTTATACTTGGAGACTGAATACTTTACTAAATAAAGTAATTTCAGTAAAATTACCCATTGTTTTTTTTATTTATATAATACTGCAAAGCAACATGTTAAGTTAATTTTGTCAAATAAATAAATTTGATTTGTGTTTTTTTTTTGTTATATCACGAAATTTATCGTTATCGTGATAATGCTCTGAAATATCACAATATAATTTTTGAGCCATATCACCCACCGTTATGCACGGTTGATGATGATAACTTAAAGTCTGCTATTTTACGCTGGGTAACACCATTCTGGTATTGCTGCACTATCTTTCTGCGCAACAATGGTGGAATTGGTGATCCTCTTACCATCTTGGCTTCTGAGAGACACTGACACTCTGAGAAGCTCTTTTTATACCCAATCATGTTGTCAATTGACCTAATTAGTGTTAATTGGTCTTCCAGCTGTTCGTTATATGCTCAATTTCCTTTTTCCAGCCACTTATTGCTACTTGTCCCAACTTTTTTGGGATTTGTTGACACTGTGAAATTTTGAATCAACATATTTTTCCTTTAAAATGTTACATTTACTCAGATTAAACTTTTGATCTGTCATCTATGTTCTATTACGAATAAAATATTGACATTTGCCATCTCCACATCATTGCATTCAGTTTTTATTCACAATTTGTTTAGTGTCCCAACTTTTTTGGAATCCGGTTTGTAATACATATAGCCTTTATTGTATTACTTAACTTGCTAACATTTCAGTTGGTGCATTCAATCTTTTCAATGTTTTCTGCACAATGTATGAGACCATAGTTAAAACTAAGCATGAGCCACTACTGCTCAGGATTTGATTTTCAGGTACCGGTATTTGCCCAGCAGAAACTTTGGTGCAGCATCAGCAGCAATGCTCACTCACTACTACTGTACTCTTACACCAGTGTTGCATCAGTGCAGTTCTGACACAGCAAAAGAAAACCTGTTATGTGACTAAGCCATAAATTAGTTCACACACATTCTTTAGTTTTTGCACCATCTCTCTGCACATGTCTAATTTCCAAATTCACATGTTGGACTATGTTCTATGCACTCAGTGGTCAAAAGGAGAAACAAAAAGCTTTTATTCTCTGAAGGTCTTTCGGATAAAAACAAAACAAAATGTTCAACAAAGAAGAACCCATCCAGAGGACCTGACTCAACTTTGTTAGACATATCTCAGTTACTCACATCCAAGTCTCTCCACAGGTTGGTCATCAGTGAAAGCCCTTGAAAAGCATAGATTCCACATCACTGAAACACACTGCAAGTGATGTTTTGCACTCCAGTTGAGCAGCATCCACAAGATTTAGCATAAGCCATGTGACTATGAAAGTCCCCTTTACAGAGATTGCATCAGTCAAGTCCCTTCTCAAGGAAACAGATGGCATGATTAGACCCAATATAATAATTAGGGATGCACCGATAAATCGGCCGGCCGATCGATCAGCCCCGATTTCCTTATTTTGAGGAAATCGGCGATCGGCCGATCGTTAAATGAGAAGCCGATTTTATCCACCGATCGCCGCAAAAGTGAAAATCAGCCGCTGTCCCTTTTTTCTCTGCTGTGAGCGAGGGGGTGGAGGGAGGAGGGGGGGCGGAGAGGGGGCTGACCATAGATATCTTATATAGACCGCCCACCAGGTCACGTCTACTCTGCACATGCACCCAAGTACACAGGCTGTGTCTCAATTCAGGGGCTGCGTCCTCATGAGGACCCAGCCTAGCTGGGCCGAGTAGGCCACGCACTCACAAGGCCGGGTGGGCTGAGCGAAACTGCTGAAATGGGACGGTCTAGCCTTCAGTTTTTTTTTTTTTTTGGGTGGGAAGTGTGCGCGCTTGGTGTGTGTGTGTGGAAAGAGAAGGGACTCCGTTAAAAAAAGATTTGTTAGCTGAATATATATATTAGTGTTTCTGAGTTTACTGTTTGAAAATAACTGATTACAAATCAGCTTATTTTACACGTGCGTAGCAAGGATTTTCTGAGGGGCGATCTGTTAAAACTCAGAGTGGACCTACAGAAAGCAAGTTGTCCAATAGCTCAATTGGTTAATCAGTGGGCTGGCGCGCAGATCCTTTTCTCAAAAGCTGGTTCGAATCTCACTCGGTACGGTTAAAACTAGGGATGCACCGATCCACTTTTTTTTTACTTCCGATACCGATTCCGATATCTGAGGTTTAGTATCGGTCGATACCGATCCGATCCGATACTGAAAAACAGCATTAATTGAAACATTTCTTTCCTATTTAAAAATAAAAAAACAGACATAAATGAACTACTGAATTGCACATTTATTTTATAACTATGCACCAGTACAGCAATCTTAAAGGTATTGTGACATGATTTTGTAAATTTGAATATTTGTCAGAACATATATATCTTATATCATTGAGCTCTGGTCGTTTTTGCATAATAAATTATAAATATGTAAAATTTTTATTCTAAATTATGGTAATGTTTTTCTCTGGTACTTGCTGGGATACACCCCTAAAATTCCGCGCATTTCCGCAATACGTCATCACCAGTCGTCGTCGCCAGTCATCAACGTCACAACGGGCAGAAGGCAGAGCCTTGCCCGTTTGTTTTGTGTGTTAACTGCTTGCCATAGAATTCATTTCCTGAAAGATCGGCTCTTTTTTTTGTGTAACTTGAAAAATGCCGTCACGTTGTAGCGCATTTGTGTGTTCTAATATCAGCAGTGAACAAGTGATTCTTCACAAATTTCCAAAAGATGAGAAACTTCGACAAGAATCAGAATGGACCAGACAAGGACCGGTGGGTTCCTACTCGTATGTCTGCAGCGACCATTTTACTGCCGATTGTTATCTGGAAAGACCTGGTTTACAAGAATCTTTAGGATTACCAGTAAGATTCAGAAGACTTTTAAAACCGGATGCTATTCCTACTATTTTTAAAAGAAAATCTACAGAAGAAAGTCCCACAGGAGCTACCATGCAAACAACGCAGGGACCATCGGAAGACTGTCCAGCAGCTGAGTAAGTCTTTGTGTAAACATAATCGGAGGTGTGTAGTGTTTTAGATTCTAAACTATATATTTTACGTGAGTTCATGTTGTTTTACTTTATACACTGTGAGTGTATGAAGCCAATTATCACGGCAGATTATTTATGTTCGCTGCTAACAAGCTAGCCGAATCAGTAGCACACACACTTTTCTAATAATGTATTTTTAAATTATGTCTGCATCTGTAGTTTCTTTTTATTCGGGGAGGGATATTAATGAGAGTTTTGGATGATTTACTGTCTTAAAATGATATATCGCTGACGCAACCGGTAATAAAAAGCCGAGGTAGCAGCTAACACACTAGCCGAGATACAGTACAGGCCACGTTGCTATTTATGCATTTTTAAATTATGTCAGCGCAATCGGGTAACATCTGTTGTTTTCTTTTTATTCGGGGAGGGATATTAATGAGAGTTTTGGATGATTTACTGTCTTAAAATGATATATCGCTGACGCAACCGGTAATAAAAAGCCGAGGTAGCAGCTAACACACTAGCCGAGATACAGTACAGGCCACGTTGCTATTTATGCATTTTTAAATTATGTCAGCGCAATCGGGTAACATCTGTTGTTTTCTTTTTATTCGGGGAGGGATATTAATGAGAGTTTTGGATGATTTACTGTCTTAAAATGATATATCGCTGACGCAACCGGTAATAAAAAGCCGAGGTAGCAGCTAACACACTAGCCGAGATACAGTACAGGCCACGTTGCTATTTATGCATTTTTAAATTATGTCAGCGCAATCGGGTAACATCTGTTGTTTTCTTTTTATTCGGGGAGGGATATTAATGAGAGTTTTGGATGATTTACTGTCTTAAAATGATATATCGCTGACGCAACCGGTAATAAAAAGCCGAGGTAGCAGCTAACACACTAGCCGAGATACAGTACAGGCCACGTTGCTATTTATGTATTTTTAAATTATGTCAGCGCAATCAGGTAACATCTGTTGTTTTCTTTGTATTCGGGGAGTGTTTATTAATGAGAGTTTTGGAAGATTTACTGTCTTAAAATGATATATCTCAGACGTGACCGGTGTCAGGGACTCTGTTTGCCAAGATGGCTGCTAAGAAACATTAGCCGAGAGCCCGGAGCAAACACGTTGCTAATAATGTATTTTTAAATTATGTCTGCGCGATCAGGTAACATCTGTAGTTTCTTTTTATTCAGGGAGGGTTCATTAATGAGAGTTTTGGATGATTTACTGTCTTAAAATGATATATCTCAGACGCAATCGGACATGCTCCCCATTATTATTTAAATGCACGTTGGAGCGTGCCTTCCCGTAGTCACGTAGGCACGTCACAATGAAGTTTTTGCGGAAATGCGCAGATTTTTAGGGGCGTATCCCAGAGAAAAAAACTACCATAACTTGGAATAAAAATTTAATATATTTATAATTTATTTTGCAAAAACGAACAGAGCTCAATGATATAAGATATATATGTTCTGACAAATATTCAAATTTATAAAATCATGTCACAATACCTTTAAATAAAATAACTGTTCACAAGCTTAGTTGAACACATAAAAAAATCTTTAAATTTAACTTGTTCAGTGAGTGCAATTAGGACTTCAAAATATAATGTACCGGTACACTAATAAAAGAGCTGAAATTTAGGAAAATAAAACTTAAGTTCAATAACTTGGTTGACATATATTCAAAATAAACATAAATCAGTCCTTTCTTTGGTTTGTGCAAACTGAAAAATAGCAGCCTAATAAAACAATAGCTTCAATAACTTGGTTGGCATATATTCCAAATAAACAGAAATCAGTCCTTTCTTTCCATTCATTCTGACTGAAAAAAAAAAAACTGCAGTTCCTGATGGCCCCATGGTATGGCATGCTGTTGGCTGTTGTACCATGTAATAGGAAAACGTGTCTATAATGACAAATTTAAAAAAGTTCAAGACAAAAACAACTGGACTTTATTTATTATACTATTTATTATACTATTATACTATACTTTGTTTTTTTTTTGCACTTTTTGTTTTTTTCTTGCACTTTTTAGAATTCACCATGTCCTGGATGACTGAGAATCTTCACTAGCTATTATTGACTTAATCGGCCTGCCATACATTCTCCACCTTTCTGCTCTCTGCCTTGAAACTTCAATCCAGCAGTCAGCTGCCCTGGCGAAATGCAGCTAATTTGACCATTAAAGGTGGGGTATGTAACATTGTAATGTAGTCAACTTTTCAAACAATATATTTTTAACATATTTCTTCACTCTGTCACTATCTATTGACAGACTGATGTTAGACAAAGTAATCTCTGAAAAAAACTATAGTCCCCTTGCTTCTCTATCAGCATTTATAAAAACACTGAAAACACAAGAGTGACCCGGACAATGACCAGCCAATAAAAACAGAGTTGTTTGTCACGCCCCAACCCACGCCCCCACCTGTCCCAGCCGCAGCTCGTTCTCATTCAAAGGATTGCAAAGCGATGCAGGACTGTTTTTTATGTGACACAAAATGTATTAAATATCCCTTCTTTATCCCAGAGCTGGACTTTTATTTAGTTTTTTTGCCAAAAGTCAAGTGATCGCTTCATCCTTCACTGACAGGAATGAGGAAATGGATTTGTCACGACTCACGAGCGAATTAAAACATGTCCAACGTTGCTTCGTGAACCTCTGCTGATTTCTTCTGGTTTTTGTGTTGTTGGATGAGTGATTCATGGTTTTATTATATTTTTTAAACAGTTATATTATCATATAAACACAGAACTTCGGAGCGCAGAGACAGGACATGTACTGGGGGCGGAGCATTCCAGACATTCCAGACCAGCGCTGACAGACATGAGGAAGTCACGAGCGAATTAAATCATGTCCAAACGTTGCTTCGTGAACCTCTGATGATTTCTGCTGGATTTTGTGTTGTAGGACTAGCGCTCCATGGTTTTATTTTATTAGAAGGTTTTATTAACATAAACACAGAATATCGCAGCAGCTCTGAGCTGACAGCAGCAGGATCCCAAGTTCAGCAGAGCACGGACTGAGCCATATATGGCTCTGAGGGGAGGGAGCAGAATGCTTTTCTGCGCTGAAAATATTTCTAAGTCCCAGAGTGTTCAAATATCGCATACCATACCTTTAAAGTGCATTTATTAAGAAAACGTTAAGACAGAAACTCACCTTTGCTATAATTTTGAGCTAACAAATAATTGTTTAGGTATTTTCCTTGTTAAATGTTGGCGAAACGAGCCGCGCTCCTCTGTTTCTCACCGCTGAGCGATCACGGAGCACACAGGCAGCGAAACTTTTTTTTTTTAAATAAAGCCGATTTGACCATTAAAGTGCATTTATTAAGAAAACGTTAGACTGAGACACACCTTTGCTATAATTTCGAGCTAACAAACAATTGTTTAGGTACTTTTCTTGTTAAATGTCGGGAGGATAAAGCAAAAAAAAAAAGTAAAAAAGCTCCAGATGGCTGATCCTTTCGTTCGCTCCATTTGGAAAACTGCACGTGCCACTGCACTGCGTGTCGCTGGCGCATAATGGCTCGGTTAGCATGACACAGAAACAATAATTTACTTACAGCAGAGAACGCACTGGTTTGTCTAGTCCCAGATTATAATCTTCGTAAAGAGCTGGAGATGTGTTGACGCACGGTGAACTGTTACCACTGACGCCAGCAGCATTATAACGTCACATCACGCGCGGAGCTCATGGATCGGGTCCATTGTCACAGATAGCCGATCTAGAACTTTGTTTAATATCGGGACCGATACCGATACTGGTATCGGATCGGTGCATCCCTAGTTAAAACTTATTTTACGTTTGTCTTTTATTGGATAAAAATATGAGGACTGAGATTTTAAAAAAGGAGTTTGTGAAACTCCTTTTTTTTTTTATCCAATAAATGACAAGTTTTAACCGTACCGAGTGAGACTCGAACCAGCTTTTGAGAAAAGGATCTGCGCGCCAGCCCAATGATTAACCAATTGAGCTACTGGACAACTTAGTTTTTGTAGGTCCACTCTGAGTTTTAACAGATCGCCCCACAGAAAATCTTTGCTACGCACGTGTAAAATAAGCTGATTTGTAATCAATTCTTAACATGTAATCAATTCTTAACAAACAGTAAACTCAGAAACACTAATATATATTCAGCTAACAAATATTTTTTTAGTAGTTTCTGTAGTTAAATTTTAATGAGATATAATTTGCGCTGAGGTTGTTGTTAGAACGAGCTGATGACTCAACAACACGCAGCAGTCCCGACCCTGCACGCAGAAAGTGGGCATGGGCATAAACGTCCCCCCCGGTTGGAGCACCAGAACCACAGGTTTTTAGTTGGAGCACCAGGACCACGGAGGTCTGGGCGGCGCGGATAGCTTGTCTTAACCCATCAATATCAATTGATTTATCAATTCAATGTTCCATTGAATTGATAAAGCTTCTCGGATGAGAAGCGAAACGTCTTCTGTTACAGATAAAGTCCAGTTGATCTTGAATTGAACGCCTTTTTGATCTTTGTTTACAATTTTGGTTGGTGGTGTGCCTTGTGATTTTTTCTATGAAAACACTGTGCCTTGGCTCAAAAAAGGTTGAAAAACACTGGTCTAAATAACTCATGAACCACATCGCGGATTTTCTAGAAACCTACAGAACGTAATTACTTGGTGGTCATTTACAAACTGTGACCTGTATGAGACATTTGAGCTAAAATTCAATTTATTTATAATTTATTTTCGCAGTGCACGCGACCGTTTGGAAGACGTCAAAGCGAAACAATTTAAATCCAGCAGATTTGACCATTTCGTGAATTTATTAAGGAACGGTTAAGCTCAGGAACCCTTGAGCTATAATGTCAGCTATAATTTTTAGCAAACAAATAATTGTTTTTACCGTGTTAATCTTGTAAAGTCCTTCCGTGCTCGCTCGCTTCTGTGGCCGCCATTTTCAGCTGGGCAAATGAGGCGGTGACACGTCGCGTAGCAGTGACGCATAATAGATGCAACCTAAATAAAGGTGCGACCCGTTTATGGATTTTTCCAATTTATTGCCAATAATTGGACAAAGCGATCTATATAATGGTGCGACCTATCAGGCGGAAAATACGGTAATTTGTTTTATCCAAGTTTAATGATAATTTGTTAAGTTTAAACTAATTCTGAATTTTAACAAACTCCATCATTGACTAATAGCTGTTACAAAAAAAAGTTGTATCAGATATCATGCGACTCAAGCTTCCAAGTAGTTTCCAACAGATTCAGCAGAGGGCTTCCTTTACATTGAGTGCACGTCCACATTTTAAAATTGCACATCAAACTAATGGCAGTAAATTGCTCCATTTATCATAACTCAGAATAACATTTCATGCTATATTGAATAGTTTGCATTGCAATGAGTACCTTCACATTATTGTCACACGGCTGCAGGTAAAACGGGAAATGCAATATTACAGATCAAAATCACTATACAGTACAGTACTGTACTGTACTTTGCATTTAGTCTAAAAATACTCTTCAAATAACCTGTTGTAGGTGATGCTGTGATAAAATGCTGACAGGACGTGTTGATTATAACATTGAAAAAATATTAAAGCTGAATATGAAAATTGTAGCTCCCAGTAAACAACTTATTCAGGGGTACAGTATTGATATTTTATAGCAATTCAAATTGGTATTTTAAAGCACTGATTGCATTCAATATGACTTTGCAGACTGTTAATTTATTTTTGGGGGTTGTTGTAACATTTATTAGAGGTTTATATCCCTCCTGTTGCTTCTTGCGGAGCAGTCAGCTGACAAGAGCAGCTCCAACGTGGACTGTGATCCAACACCTCGCAGCAGCAACGTTTTGCAAACAAATATCATGATATAAAGTTACAAGAACTAGATTGCAACTTAAGATGAGCAAAGCACCCCTGGAGGAGGGTGGGGGGGGGACAGTATGGGGGATGAGCAAAGCATGGTTTCCACAACAAAACACGACAGTGCGATCATAGCGCCAAAGTTTCCGCCTTTGTATGC
This sequence comes from Garcialebias charrua, assembly GCA_038048925.1. Classification (NCBI taxonomy): domain Eukaryota; kingdom Metazoa; phylum Chordata; class Actinopteri; order Cyprinodontiformes; family Rivulidae; genus Garcialebias; species Garcialebias charrua. The sequence continues at coordinate 19,316 of JBBPBX010008205.1, read as the reverse complement.
GCCTTTCATGCTCAGCTGGACAGACATTATAATCAGCTGCACCGATTCTGGTTATTGCACAACAGAGTTGCCATGAATATCTGCCAAAGTAATCAGGATATAACCACTTAAAATCCTCTCTGGGGGCTTTTCCTGCAAGCAAACAATGCCCGTACAGGGTTTAGTGTTTGCAGCTAATTAGCAGCTAACATGTTATTCACAAGTACTGTAACAAAAAGATGGTTTTATATTTGTCTTTTGTACAAAATAACTCGGTCCGTGACGGTTTCCGTTTAGTAAACTCACCCCTTCGCTGCTGCTCGAGTCGAAGCCCGCATCTTTTCGGCAGCTGTATTTCTCCGCCACCCGGAGCAGGGGCAACAGGGACGGGTCCTCGCTTAACGCTAGGCCGATGTTGACGGGCCTCGGGCCTCCAGCAGGAAGCTCGCAGTCGGCCGAGCACAACCTTCCGCGTCGGGTCCGTTTCTCCAACCGCAGCTTACCGCGAGACGCGCACGGACGACCCGGGAAGCGAGCCCGAGCCGGTAGGGAGCTGGTGCCCAGACCCGAGGCAGCAGAATATAAACCGCCTCCCGAGGCCGCCATTATTATTTTACTACAACACTAAAACAGAGCGCGGGCAGAGGATCACTACAGCGATGCGCGAGGCAAGATGGCAAAGGCGCGAGATAGCAGATAGGGGCAAGCACAGGTGCATCATGGGAAAACAAGCTGAAAATTTCCCTCCTAGCTGTTTTTCGATTTCAGTCATGCATTTTCAGAAAATCTTTGTTAAAACTGGCATTTAATGCTTGTGAAATACACTCCAATGAAAAAAAATAATTCAGTAAATCCCTGCATAAATTTACGTTGGGTTTTTTTTGCACTAAAGTATCCAAACTAAAATGTGTAGTCAAATTTGCAATAAAGGTATTAGATAACTTCTTGAACTTTTTTTAATCGGTCTAAATGTTAAAGAAAAATAAGTGTATATTTGACTAAATATTGTACTGAAGATATTTGTTGCTGAGCAAAAACTAATTTTGAGCTTCTAAACTGATCATGCCATTAAAATTACAAATGGGTTTTAAGTTGACAAGTTACAAAACATTTGTGTACTGTACTTATTTTGGTACATTTTAGTGAGGTCAAACACTTGTATCTAATTCTTAATTTTAACTTTAAGCTGCATTTTAAAGTCATAATCTTTCTTAAAATCACGTTGTGCAAAGTCACATTACCCTGCGTATACCAAAATGCATTTATTGGGTTACTGAAAGTTTCTGCCTGGCATTACTGAGCAAATATGTGATGGGACATATCCACCTTACAGAACGAAAATCTTAAAATAAACCAAAAAAATATTTAAAAAAAAAATCAAGAACACCATTGAACCTACTGAGCATTTCCAGGAAGAACAAGTAATCAAGAGGTCTACAGTATTTTGACATGCAAAGTTACAGTCCTAAACAGTGAGGTGTTTAATACATTTTATTACGCTTAGGAATATTGTTCTCTAGGAGTTTATAGATTTTATTGAAAAATAAAACACTTAAGGGGAGAAACAAAACATTCACCTACCTAAAAATAATTAACTTATCAATTTACGATCAATGTAAAACAGAATAGAAATAATAGTGA